>CM039680.1:177298643-177471143 GCA_022537955.1 Schmidtea mediterranea
TTCGAGTTTCTGATTCCTGATGCCACACCTTCCTTGATCTATTGGTCGGTTTCATTGGTACTAAATCCTGCCCATTGGTTGTCGTTGTACTGGATAAATGGTTTCGTGTGTTGTTGGTCGTGTATCGGACGTGTCGTTTCTTACTGGTGCGTTCTCTCTTACTGATGATGCTGCTTTCTTTAGACATCTATACTGGGTGGTGGATGATATAATGTTCCACTATGTCTTGTCTTTCCGATTTCCCATTGTTTTGAGGTTGCTCTGAGTTAGCATCTGCGTCCTTTCTTGATTTTCTCATCGGTCTGTCGCTGTTTGTCACTACTCATCATTCTTTTGAATTTTATCCATTCGTTCTCCAGTACTCGTTTTCTGACGCTCATTCTGGTTTTCTCTTGCTTCTAATCTCATATTGCTTTAAAATTTTCGTTCCGACTTTCTTCATCAGTACCATTCATTTTTCGTTGGAATTCTACCAACTTCTTCTTAATTCTTGTGGTGTCTTTTGAGTGTCCATGCAACCCATTGTTTCTTGCTAAAAAAACGGTAAGAAATCCCAAATTTGCCATTCTTCCAGTGAATTTTTACTCTCATCTTTATAGTATATCGAAACATGCTAACATTTGTGTTATGATATTACTCTTTACGATTTTGAATAATGAGAATTATTCCTAAATTCCTAGCCATCATTTTGTTACCCGAAGATTAAGAATCTTCCCCACATGGCCTTTCATTTCATATTGCTGTTTGCATGTTGGAATGGGTCTGGTGATAGTAACAGTTCTTAGTTGGGTTCTCTCCATTTAGTTGTTACCTTCCCGGTTATAGGTTACAATGTTGGGATAATATTGCTGCCTTTGTGCTGGGAATATAAATGTTCTCTGGCTCGTTCCCAGATCTTTTTGGTCTTGGGTATATTCCACTCTGTGATATATCAACTGTTTCTTTGAATTCTGCCTTCGCTGGGGCCAATTCTTGTCTAATCCAAATATTTTTGGGTGGGGTGCCCTACTATACTCGAGTTGGGAGTGTTAACAAACTTCCATCTACTTATTTCGTAAGTCGGTTCATATACATTACTATCAACTGAACAATTAGGTATACGCAATTTTTCTGGATTTATCATCCTTGTTACTTGGTTGAGCGGAATCTGGATTTTCCCTTTTATGCATTATTTCCAATTCGAGTTTATGGCATTATCTTCTCGGAATTTGTGAATCTCTGGCAATTTTGCAATTTCTTTTCGCATTTGTACGGTGTACATAACTTCTCCAACGATTCTTCCGAAATAACCTTCCTGCAGTGGTAGTGGGTGGGATTGCGTTATTGGATTTCGTGCATTGCCATTGCTAACTTTGTTTTTATTATACTCTCTGTTCAAGATACAATCATTTTCTTAACTATAATCGTAGTATATTTCTCTGTTGATGCCAATCCTTTATGATATAGGAAATCCATTCTTGTTACTTTATTAGAGATATAGTTTTTACAATCCTTGGGTCTATTTGCGCTTTTGAGTTCGGCTATTGCTGTTTCGTGATAAGAATATTCTTTGTAATTGGTACTGGCTACCATTTCGTCACATTTGCTCACCATTCGTCCTTTCTATAATCTCATTCCGATTGTTCAGTATCTTTGATATACTACACGTTGGTCGTGACCTCTGATCGATAGTTGTTGGTTATTGTGGGATTTCGGATTCTTCCGGTTCTCCGTAATTCATCTAATTTGCGCTTTTTTGCGTGTTAGTTTCGGCTTTCCCTGTGCACTTGTCTTGCACTTCGTCCAAATATTGCGCTTTTCAATAAGGTGAGTTGGGAGTTCTGGTATTCGGCGTGATATACGATCGTTGAACTTTCCCGTATTGCTGATCTATCGGGTTCTAGACATTGATGGGTACTTTTCATTGCTTGCGTTATCTGGATCAAAATATCTTGATATTTCCTCTAATTTTACTTTGATAAGCTTTCAATCACTATACTCCTTTGACTAGTTGATTCAATAGGGTGTACTCTCCCCTTTGACCGTTTCCATCTCCAGCCGTTATTCTCCCGCAGCATTATCTCGGGTAGTTTTCTATCTTTCCTTCCTCGGTGCTACATTTCCACTCGTCCAGCTATTGATATGCGTCCTGTTCGGTGAATCCTTCTTCACATTCTGTTCCTCGTTACTAAAAACTACTGTTGTTTTCCGTTCAGCTTCTATAATGTTGAATGTGAGTTGATTGTCCGCAAGAAATGCTACAATTTTCCTTTGTTACTGAACATTCTTTGATTTCCGTTTAACTGAAAATCTACTTCTTGGTTAATTAATTTATACGATTACCTCTGCGGTTGCCGTTGTTCCTGTAATCTACCGGGGATTTTGCTCTGCTTTGCACTCTTCCGTTTCTTTTAGTTGAATATTTATTCACCAATTGTTTATATTATCCACAATCATATACTACAAACGGTTCTACTCCTTTCACGCACATCATCCATTGAGGTTATTGTAAGTGATTATCGTATATTCCTTTTCTAAGCTGTTTTTGGATCGCTTGCCATTAAATCGTTGTTCGGAATCTGTAATTACTCTTAACTTTGTCTGCATTATCTTCAGTTTTTGATCGTCTTTGGCTTACCAGGTTTTATAAAAGCTTGCCATTTCTCTTGAGTCAGGATGAATGGTTCGATTACCTTTCTGATAATGTCTGTTTATTGCAAATTCATATCCGTTTGGGTTGTATCTTGGAGTTCGCTTTCTGGTATATCCTATCTTATTGTACATTCAGATAGGCCCATTCCCTACCAAATACCTATTGGGTCAATTCAGATCGTCTTCGTTAAGTGATTTATTATTAATAGCAATTCCTCTGGAGGTCTTTTTTTAAGTTGTGGTCGTTACTTTGTTATTTCCATTATTTTTATTTATTATTGGTTTTATTGCTGCCCCAAAGTGCCTTCGCTTTCTGTTCGATATTGTTGAGCTTCAAAATTCCTCTTTATTTCTGGGTTTGCTAATCTAGGATATCGGTTATTATTCTGTTGATCCATTTTGCTCCTTGGTTTTCTTGGCCCTTTTAGTTTTCCCTTGTTAGCGGCTTCGTTACTGGCTGGAGATTTGTTAATTTCGTTGTTTCAATGATCCATCTGCATTTGTTCTTTAGTTTTCCTTTCTTAGAGCTGGTTTATCAATTTTTGGTCCGTCCTCTGAGTTTTCTTTTCCATTACTGTACCTGTTTCTTTTCGTTTGGGTTGTTCGTCTGCCGTTTCTCTGGATGTTGTAGCCCCTCGCTTCATTTATCTAGTTATCCCTTCACTCCTGGTCGGCTTCGGCGTCTCTTCTTTCTTTCCCTTTTATTTTCTTCTTCGGTATCTGGCTTCTATAATTCTCGGACTGAGTTGTTTATGACCAGCGATACTAGCTCGTCTGGTTATCTGTTCTCATATCATCTTTCGTTTTTCTGTCATGAAAAATCTCTTGATTTCGGTATTTCTCCGAGTTGTTTCTTTCATCCACAATATCATCTAAGATCATTTTAGTATCTCTTATCTCCCGTGTGATGGACGATACTTCATCTGTTGCAGGTGGAACTTCTTGGCGTATTTAGACTTCTTGTCGTACCTATTGGCCGTTTTCGTTTTGATTTTCTCTTTTTATTGAGTTCTCTTACCCGCGATCTTTGCTACTGTTAATATATTTATTGTCGCAGCAGTTGGCATTTGCGTAACTCCAATTTCAAGATCATCATCTAATGATCGTCCTTCGTATTGTAAATGAAATGGCGGTTCTACGGTTTTCTCTTTTTCACCTCACTTACTTTGGCAGTGATGTAAAATTCTCTTTCAATTCGGTTCGAAATTTGGCTTCATAATTTTTTTTAAACTATACTTCTCTTATCGTTTCGGCTTGCCCATTCGGTATGTTTTTCCATTTTCGGACTTTAATTGTCTCGGAATTGCTCTGGGTACCCACGATAATTCTCATACCCTCCTTCTATTTCCTTTACGATATTTCGCAGGTTCTCCACTCTGTTACAAGAATCGATTATCCATTTTGCCAAATCTGTTACAGTTCGTCTTTGATTTTTGGCTCCGGTTCTCAATATTGCTGCTAACTCTCTACATTTTTGCGTTTCCGTTAATCTTGTTAGTCCTTCCTCCACAGGATCATCTATATCTGTGGGCAAGTATCTTGTTCCTGGAATTCGTTTTTCGAGTACGTTAATTCGCGGTCTCGCTTGTTCTTGTTGAATTCGTATTTTCATTTCTCGTTCTGTTTCTACTTCGATCGTGATGTATATCGTATCATCTTTTACAAATTGAGGTGTTACGTATTTTTTCAACAGAAATTGTGGTACTCCTCCTGCGACATTTTCAGTGGATTTTGGCTTTTGACTTATCATTGATCTTGGGTCTACTCCCAATTTTTCGCTATGTCGCTCTTCCCATTTTCCGGGTTTAGCGATTGAAATTGTGACCTTTCGATTAAATGGCCACTCTAACTTTCCGTCATATCTGCCTCTTGCTAACAGAAAATACACTGATAGATATTTTCCTTTTCCTACCCCATCTCCGTTTGGGTACACTCTCAATTTCATCCGGTACCCTCCGATTTCTGTATAGAATTGATGACTTGTAATACCGATGATTTTCTCTTCCTCAGCCGATTTTACTTTTTCAGCCCATCCACCTATTTTCCATGTGTATGGGGCTAGTCGAGCTCTATCATTTATTTCCTCGTCTTCTTCTGGTTGCCATTCCATTTCATTTATCATTTCCTCTGGTAAATTTTCATATGGTTCATCCTCATATAATTCTAAGGTTGTTTCGTTAGCTGCGTCTTCTGGCGCTTCTCCTGGTATATATTTTCTCCACTTTGGTTCGGTTCTCTCCGTTTTCCATTTCCACTCTTTTGTCTTTTCATCATACGCCTTTTTTCATGGTGTTGATCGGCATCGAGAATCGTCTATGGGTTGTAATTTTGTGCTCAACTTCACATCTTGTCTCCATAACTGGTAGATGGTTAGTATTTGGTCCATCTTCCTTTTCATTTCCTCTTGAAATTCTTGGATCTGTTGTTCCCTTTTTGTCGTATTTTTTTTCTCTGGTTCATCCATGGCTATGATATTAATGGTTTGTCCGTCTTCCCATATACCTAATTCGTATATCGGGGTTCGTTCTCGTGGACTTATTTGTCGTTTATGGTACATTATTGCCACGTCTTCTACCATACCATCATCACTATTTTCGATTATTGGTTGGATAATTTCTCGATTTATCCGTCGGTATAATTCGTGCATTTGACAATCGGGATCCACCGATATTTCCTTTATTTCATCATTTGGTAGCTTTATTTTTATCTTTATTGGTTCATCTCCTCTCATATCCCTTTGATGTTCTCCATATTTGGCTATCAACTCATCTGTTCTCTCGTTATCGAATCTCATTATATCTGTATCTCGTACAGCTTCTATAAACATCTTCATTGAAATCGGTCTCGTTAATGATAATCGATTAATATATTTTCTAGCTTGGTCTATTGCTTGTTCTGTCATTTTGATCTGATTTTGCCTCATTATCTTTTGTCTCTCTTTTTCTAATCCGGGTTTTATTTCTTTGTTGTACAATATTTGAATTTTTTGCCATATTTCTGCTGTCGTTTCTTCGCTTTCATTTTTATTTAATGTTACTACATTTATTCCGTTTGGCCATATTAGAGCATCCGCGAGGTGTATATCTCGCTTTATTTTCCTTCCTTGATAATATAAAGGTTTGTTTTTATAACTGGGTCCTAGCTTTTTCACTACCCAATCATACAACTCGTTTGTGCTTTCGCCTCTTGTTGCTATTATCTGTCTTGGTATCTCTGGAAAATCAATAATTACTTGATACTCTTCTCTATCATATTCTTTCAGATTCTCTTGGTACTTTTTTATCATATCTTTCCATGATGCCGTGAATGTACCGTTATCTTGTTGATATCCCTTCGCAATCAGTTTCATTATTCTGCTGTATGCGGTTGTATCTTTGAGGTTTAGGAACATTTGATTTCGATCTACTTCTTCTACAATCTCGTTGATTTCTTTTAATATTTCTGTTTCGTCTTCTCTTGACACGTTCGTTTCCATTTCCTCCAATTCGGATTTTGATTCATCTTTATATGGTTTATTTTCCTCGCATGACTGAAATATTTCTCCGCCCAAACTACTTATCTCACTTTCGTCTTCGTCTGTTTGATCGTCTGGTATTTGTCTTAGCATATTGATTTGTAGTTGTTCCTCCTCTTTCATTATCTTTGTTGGCCCTTTTGTTTGGAACCATATCTCTTTTATTCTGTTCTCAATTTGGGCTTCACTCCACGTGGGTTTTTCTTTTCTGATTCTTGTTTCTATTTTTTGTAGCAGTATCCTCTGGATTCGATTTTTTGTTATTATTGGTTCTGATATCCTTTCTTTTTCTTGTGACGTTGATGCTTCCTGCTCATCTTGTTGCAGTTTTAATTCTGGCTCTTTCATTTCTTGCGATAGCACTTTCTTTGCCATCACTTCTATTTTTTGGTGTAGTGCTTGTTCTTGTTCTAGGTGTTTCAATGCTCCATCTATTTTTAATATTAGTGCCTTCTTTTTTAGTTCCGCTTTCTCTTGTTTCAGGATTGCTTCTTTTTCTTTTAATTGATCTTCCTCTTGTTCTAAAGCTTCCTCTTGCTTTATTTTCTCGAGTGTACTCTCTATCTTTTGTGTCATAATTTTTTCTTCGAGTTCGTCTATCTCGTACACTAATGTTTTCTCGTTTTGATCTTCCGTTATCATCATCTCTACTTGTTTAATCTCTTGGGCTTCCAAATTTCTCCGGTGTCGTCTCTTTTAATTGTCGACGTCTCTGTTTTTCCTCCTCTGCAAATTCTTTGATGGCCTCTATTTTCTCCATCGTATTTAATTCGATTGTTTTCTCATTTGTTATCATATTTCCTCCCCCTTCGTTCTCAACACACTGCTCCGCAGTGTGAATTTCATCGGGAATTTCCATTCTCATCATATTAATTCTTTTCGGGGTTTGTTTTCGATTTTCCCATCTTTGCTGGATTTCCTGGGCTTCCTCTGTTTGTAGTCTCTGCCATTCCGCTTGTTGTTGCTCTTGATATTCTCTAGTCCGCAGCTCTTGAATCTCCTCATTGCTTCTCATTACGTTGATTCGTTGTTGTTGTATGTTGGTGGGCATTTGTTGCATCATCTCTTTTAATTCCATAGGCATTCGTTGTAGTGTTTCTCGTAGCATGTCTATTTCTTGCATCACGTTAATTTGTGGATTTCTCATAGGATTATTGTTTGGTCTTGGTTGATTTGACTCTCCTCTCATGTTACATTGCCTTGCGAGGTGTCCTTGTTGACCACAATTGTAACATGCTTTGCTATTAAGTTGTCTACATATTTTCTCAGTATGCCCTCGTTTACCACATATCTGGCAGTTGTAATTTCGGAAGCAATTTTCTGATCGGTGTCCTATTTTTTGACATGTGGAGCATTTTTCGTTTGCATTTGGATTGTTCCTGAAATTATTATTATAACTTACTTGGTTATTACCTCTATCCTCCGGATTTCTCGTTGTTGGTGGCTTGAACATCTGTTGTGCTCTTGGAATGAATTGATTCATAGCTGGATTGATATTGTTGTTTTGATTGTTGGCATTGACTGTTGACGTTGTTGGTTCCGTGGCCAAGACTGCCACTTGATATCCCAGTCCCAGATGGGCTTCACATCTGTTTGCGATTGCTACTGCTTTATCTAACGTTTCTGGTGCCAAGCATCCAAGGTTGGCTCGTATGTCTTCCCTTTTGATTCCTCTTATGAAGACGTCTACCATTTTATCTTCGGGCAAATCTGCTTCTCCGAAGGCTTCTTTACACAATTTCTTTAATTCGCAGGCGTATACTGCGTTTGATTCATCTCGTCTTTGTTTTCGGTGTAAGAAGTCCAATATCTTCCTATTCCCCTTTTTCTCTATTCCGAATATCTTTATTAAGAACTCTTTAATTTCTGTCCATGTTGTCAATTTCGTTGCGTCTCTTGCTTCTTCCACGAATACGTCCTGTGCGCTCCCTTTCAGATACAAGGGTAGTCGCTCTTTTACTTTTTGATCTGTCCAGTGACAGATATTTTTATAAACTTCAAATTCCTTTATGAATGTATCCAATTTATTGAGACTACCGTCGAATGGTTCTCCTCTAAACTTTTCTCTGAATTCTCCTACTATTGCATTGTTGTTATTCAACATTGTATTTGCATCCGGAATTGAAGAATTTATAGAAGTTGTCATGTTTGGATTGTTGTCTATATCTTCTTCGTTTACTGATTCTATTGTTGCCAACTGGTTTTCGATATTATGTAATTCGTTCTCTTCGCTGCTATTAAATTCAAAATCGGTCAATCCGCTATCTGTGCCGGTTCCGGTTGCAGTTGATACTTTGGTATTAACACTTCTAATGTTGCGAACTTTTTTCTTTTGTTCCGCTTTTAATAAACTCTTTTCGTTATTCTCTTTGCTTTTGCTTCTCGTATGGTTGCTGATGCTATCAATGTTTACGGTTATTCGTCTGCTTGACTGGTTTTCTCTTTTCTCTTTTCTTGCTTTGATTGCTTTGAAACTTTTGGTTGCTTATCTGCTTGTAACTACTTTGACGTTTACTCCAAATTCTTTTCTACTCGTTTATTCAAGTTTCTTTATTATCACTTGCTTTGTCGTTTGCTCTGAAATATTTTCTCCTTTGCTTTGCTTTGCACTTGACTTGGATTGCTTTGTTTGACTATTGATTCCTAAAAATAAATAACACTCCAATATTCTATACTCTATACTAATTTCTCCTCCGTTTACTATACTATATATGTTATCATCCCTTGTTCGCATTTACCGTGGTGGTCTTCTTTATCTGACTCACCCCCCTCATTTTAAGTCTATTTTTAATTATCTATTCCTCGTAAGAATTATCTATTAATCTCGTATCAATTATCTATATAGTCTTATCAGTTATCTATATAGTCATATCAATTATCTATATCATAATATCAATAATATAAAATCATCATACTCATAATCTCATTCATTCCATTAATTATTTTTCCTATGTCTCCCGAAAAATTCGTTACTTAATCCTCAGTCGCTGGCGCTCTATGCCCTCTATAATTTCCGTTGGCTCTTCGGCCTTCGGCTTTAACTCTTTTACTGGTCATCTGTGACCTTAATATCTATTCATAATCGTATTTCATCCTTACTCATATCATATCTTATCTGGCACTCTATAGCCTATAATATCTAATCATAATCATATCTCATCTGGCACTCTATGGCCTCTAATATCTAATCATAATCATATCTCATCTGGCACTCTATGGCCTCTAATATCTAATCATAATCATATCTTACTGTTTCTCATCTTTACTGTTTACTCTAATCATAATCATATTCTATCAATTTCATCTTTACTCATATTCATATTCGTCCTATTCATATTATCTCTCATTGTTTCACCGGACTTGAGCTCATCAGTGACTTTTGGGTATGTTTGAGGCCTCACACTGACTCTCAAGCCATGGCGTCTTTTGGCCGCGCATTATTCCGGTTACGCTTTACTCATCGCCATTCGGATATTTGGTACTCGGTGTGGGATCCGGGTTATTGTACCAAACTCCTCGCTGGGCAATAAAAAACATTCCCTCGGTACTCGGTGTGGGATCCGGGTTGTGTACCTCGAAGAATATAAAAGTATGGAAATGCCTAGACGTTCAATCAAGTTCCAAAAGCGGTTTACTTGATTTCCCGAATAGTGAAAAGAAAAGGAAGCGATTAAAAGTGGGAGCGGAAAATAAACTATCAAATCTCTGCCCGCTCCTTCCATCAGATTTCTCGGCTCAATTCAGCCGCTCTCATCTGGCTTTAGTAGGACATTTTGAGTATGAACCATTTACCGGTTAGTTCACATCTCACCTACCGTTTGGCCCCGATACTCGGTGTGGGATCCGGGTTGTTGTATCGAGTTCCTCCCAGCGAAAAAAAGAATCGTTCGATACTCGGTGTGTGATCCGGGTTTTTGTATCGAACGGCTCAGCGCCATCAGTCCCTTGGCTGATAACAACCTGAACACGACAGTCCGTAGCTGTCCTCTGGTGCCTCACCACCAGCTAGGGAAAAAAAGAAGTCATCTCTAGGTACCTTTAATCAAAACTATTAATTCTGTTCCGTGCGCACTCTTTCTCTCACCTCTCGGTCTATCTCTTCACTCCCCCCTTCAAAATTTGTGGTAATCGCATCAGCAAGCTCCCCAAAAGAGGTGATCAATCTCTCACCGGTTACTTGCTGACATACGCGACTTGGCCTACCAGTTCCTTTCTCAGTAGGGTTGATCAGGGTTTCCCTTGGGTGAGCGTACTATCATTAGATAGCTCAGGTTAACCATTTTTCCTCGTCCTATCTCAATATAATATCGATAAAACAATAATATCAATAAAACAAAAAGAATTATCCACTAGGAAACTTGGTTGTCGAAATTTTTCCGTCCAATATTTTGTGTCTCTGTGCATGTGTTTTAATTATTTCCCTAATTCGGCTTTCATGTATTTGGTCTATTACCTTTATTTATCGTTGTCGGGTGGTTTTGTTATTTACAAACATTTAATATTTCTTTTATATTCGTCTTATCATCTAATAATAATTCAAGTACTGCATAATACACATTTATTTCATTTCATCATAACAATTCATGGAAGGTAAACCGTTAGTCTTTCCTTTATCTTTCGCTGGCATAACATACAGTGCGACTCTTGTGCGCATCCATGACAATAACTCAGGTGTCCGCAAGGTATCACCATTACTCGTGCTTCCTCTGTTTTGCACGCATAACATTCCGAATAAGCCTTGGTTTGCTCTTTCATTGTTGTTGCAATCTCGTCTTCAATGTTTTTGACTTTTTCCATTAACTTGTTCCAGCTTTTCCCAAATTTGGTTATCTCTAATCTCATAGATAGAATTTCATATATTCTTTCAGTTGTTACGTCTTTATCAATATCGATCAATTTTATTAATATGCAATGTTCATCGGAGTACAGGTTTGAAATCGTTGATATATCCTCTTTAGCTCGTTTAATTAATTTTTGTTTGTTAATTAGTTCCTCAAGATTGTCATTTTCGATGTTTAGAATCCTCTTTAGTTTTTCTATAATTTTTGTTGGTTCCATCTAAAATTATTAAATTACCCTTTAAATTTATCTAAATACTAATTAACTACGTTCATTCACCTCTTTAATATATTTTGATTCATTTTATCAACTACTATTTTACCTGTTGTGCTTTATTTCTATTACCGTTGGTTTCCTCTATTTGGTTCCGTTGCTTTCTCTTGTTTATCATTGCTCCCCTTACTTACCCCATTTCATTTTATCCCGAATTTTGCCCTTTTAATTATATGTTGTTTGCTTATGCGTCTTGTCGTGTTGTTGGTATCTTACAAGGGTGTTGTGTCGTCCAGTATTGGTGGGTGTTGAATGTTTGGCGTTGCTGTCTATGTAACTTTAATGTCCGTTTGGTTCCTTGGGGTTTTGCGAAACAATCGTTGTATTAATGGGTTGGTTGTTTTATTGTAGTCAGCGTGGTTGTTTTTCCTTGTTTATGTCGTTATCTTGTAGTCGGGTTGTCCGTTTTTCATCAGTTGCTCTCTGGGTTT
Source organism: Schmidtea mediterranea (assembly GCA_022537955.1). Taxonomy (NCBI): domain Eukaryota; kingdom Metazoa; phylum Platyhelminthes; order Tricladida; family Dugesiidae; genus Schmidtea; species Schmidtea mediterranea. Next base: position 177,310,332 of record CM039680.1, read on the forward strand.
TTGTTTCCTCACGTTCTCATCTCTTTGGGGTTTTGCAACATATCGTCCCAACATCTCTGTTTAAACTTTAAACATTTGCTTATGTTTCCTTAGGTTCTTTGTAAAACAGTCATTTTATGAGCCCCCAAATTTGTACCTAGCAGTCAGGTTGATCGCTTTTTATTGGTGTTCAATTTTCTCCTCGATCTTTACAATTGATTTTGCAATCTTTGAACTCTATATTCCATCTCTCTGGGGTTCGATAACATGTCGTCCCGACATTCTCCATTTACACCTTAAACATTTACTGATATTTCCTTTGGTTTTTCGCAAAAACAATCATTCAATCCCGGCTGAGCCCCCAAATTTGTACTTGGTGGGCTAGTCGTTTATTTCTTTGACATTTCTCCTTATCTGTAGTCAGGTTGTTCGCTTTTCAACGGTATTTCATCTCTGCGGGGTTTGGTAAAATGTCGTCCCGACATTTTCTATTTAATTCCAAGATTTTTATTTCGGTTTCTTTTGGTCCTTTGCCAACAAAATCATTCAATCCCGGCTGAGCCCCCAAATTTGTATGGTGGGTTACAGGGTTTCAAGTCTTGCTTATCTTTATGGCTACCCTAGTAACGCCATACAAAATGATACTGATCGCCACTTAGCACCCGTTGCTAGGCAACGTTGGTAATGTGTTCAAGTGGTGGATTGCCCGCAAAAATTGAGTACCATTGGCTAGTACTGTAGTTGCTCGGACAACCCTCGGGTTCACGAGCTGTCGATAGAAGACCTGTGCTCGCTTTGCTCTGTCCCTCGTAACTATTCAGGATTAGTTCTTAATCGACTGTGGAGCGAATTGGCGATATTGGCATGCGGTTATATTAAAATAACAATTCAACTAAGTTTAAAACTATTCTATTCGATCTAAACACGTTATCGTTTACTGCTTGATGTTCTGGAGTTGTGTCGCACGACGTCGGGCACGTTCCTTACGTCCCGGTCGACGGTTGTTGGTTGTAGTGATGGACTGTTCTACTGGCTTGGTGGTTGTCTGTGGCAGTTGGGTTGGGGCGAAGATGAGCGGGTAAGTTACCGCTTCACCTTCTCGGCATACCGCTAGGGCGACTTCGAGTCCCCGAATCTGCGTGCGCAGACTCTGGTTGAGTTGCCGTTCTTCTTCCCAGCCTTTCTGGGCCGCTGTGAGTCGATGGTAGATTGTTTTTGTCTTTGCGGGATCCGTCCATGTCGCTTTCATATGTTGCATTTCTCGCGTTAATTGGATAATCTGGGCGAGTAATTCCGTGTTGGCTTGTCTCGCGTGGTCCAGTTCCGTTTGCAAGATTCGTAAAGAAGACATCGCTGTAATTAAACAGATCGCTTTTATTTATTATTGCTCAAGTTAAAAAATCATCTATTTCATTTAAACAAAATTGCAAATAATTCCAATTACATAAAACAAAAGAACACACAAATTGCTAATATTTTAAATCATCCACTACATAAATTGTCATTATGGAGTTATTCCTCGGGACAGTATCGCTTCAGGCTTCGTCTGAGAGCCTCCACTGTGTAGGGTCTTCGAGTATCTCGGACTGGGCGAGGTGGATAGGCGATGGCGATCCGCCCGGCGAGGATGTCTTCTACCACGTTTGCAAGGTACATCCTCGCCTTAACCACCTGCAGGTCTACTCGCTCCTGCACCCTTTCCCACTGGGTGAGGAGGTTCTGTGCGTTTGTGTATGTTTCTGCCGCTGGGTATTGTCTTCCTGGGATATCGCAGGGTTCCTTCTCTACATCTAATACCCTCCAAGCAGTCGGATACTGCCAGGATCGAGGTATCGGATTTGCTGACATCGTGGTCGATTGAGTTGTTGACTGACTCTGCTTTCCTACACTTTTTTGTTCGTGTGGCATGTCTAAAACGCTTTATTAATATCTCTATTAACTTTATCATGTTAAATTGTTAAACAAATAGAGCTTATGTCACTGTCGAGTGTGTCACCTGATTTGATCTTATTGAGTTCTAGTGGCGTTCTATCTGATTAGACTGCTTTCAAAACGGGCGAACTATGTTGGTGAAATTACATTTACATAAGGTAAGTCTATCGATCAACTCATTTTATTTAATTAAGCAAAATGTTATCAACAAATTGTCGAGTTGATTTTTAAGGGTAGCGGCTATATCGATGGGGGTAGCGTCGAATGTAAGTAGGGATTTTAAAGATTTGGTACCTGTATCCTATTTTATTCGTTTACTTAAATTTTCATTTTTAGATTTTCCAATATAACATTTAATCATTAAACCTAGCAACTTTTATCGTCACATCCTGTGATATAAATTCATGGATTTTCTAAATCCAATATCAACGTCAATTTTGTTTATCAAATGTTATAACCAAATGATCGTCGGAAGGCGAGAGCGAATGTCGATTCGCTGAAGCGTCGACGTACGTATGGTGTAACTTCCGGCGGATATCGCGATTCGAACGGTGGAAAGGAAGTAAGATTATATAGTTACATCCGGTGATTTACGATGTTTCATTTTAGAATTATCGATTGGCGAATTCGTCGAAAATCTATTCGGGTAAGTTATTCTGCAAATTAATTTGAATATCTTAACGCCATTTTTTAAGGGGATCTGTATATTACGTTCGAAATCTCGACGGACTTTATGCTAGTGGAATATTTTTCTCTTATGGATTTTTTATGCGTTCGATATTTTCGTGAGTTAATGATTTGTATGTTATTAAAATAAAAGTTTTTTCTCATTTTTAAAACGTTGATCTTTTATAATGATGTTAATTTAATTTAAACAATAAATCATATATCTTGTTCTCACCTCTAAACTTGTTTTAATTTTTAGAAAACCTTATCATGAACTTATAAATCATTTCAGTTTGGGTTTAGGGAATGATTGAATTAACTTAGTTCGGTTTCATTACTCAGTTTTCGCATATCTTTTATTACGCTAATTCATTCAACCTTTACTTCAATTCTATAAAACTATATTAATATCATTGCTTCAAATAATTTATTCAACTTTTATTTTAATTCCATGAACCTACCTTAATAATTAACGTCATTGCGAATTTATTCTACCTTGATTTTAATTCTACGAAACTATTTTAACATTAACATCATACTAGTAACTTCATGAATCTAGTTTGATCTTTACTAAGGGAACCATTTGCTTTTATTCGAATCGTTTAATTTTAATCACGGAATGACTTGGTTGTTCGGCATCGCCCTTTAATTCAACTAATGTATTTTTATTAACCGAGGAACTATTTAACCAATAACTACTATATGAAGATTTTGTTTTTAATCTATAACTACGTTAACCTTAATTGTTTCAATTATTTAACCATAAAGTGGGTATATTTACGCAAAATTCCTTTAAATTTCCAAAAGTGAAACAAGTTCAGTTTAATTCAGAAGTTATTTGTCTTTAATTATTAATCAATCATTTAATCTAATCGAGTTAATAAATTATTTATTGAATAATTTTCCCGTTTAATTTAGTATATCAATGATTAGTTTATTACACATTATAGATTTCAATTAGTTATATCAACGATTTTAATTTGTTTCATCCCCGTACCCTTTCCCTTTAATAGACCTTAGGCGCATTTTGTGTTCATATTATATTTACTGAGTGCCCACTGGACTACTCGGTGTGGTGATTTTAAGCCGTATGTAATAGAGTTTTAGGTCGATTTTACAGAATTGAGAAACGAGGAAGCAGCCAGAGACTTCTTCCTTATTTCTCGCTTCAGCTATAGGGATAAATATTGACGTTACGACCGCTGCGTTGCGCACGCTGAGTCTTCACGGGTACATATCATTGGCGATTTTCCACGCTCTTACATGCATCTGCACTATGTTGATTTTACTATCTTGCGTTATGTGTCGGCTGTGGGCCGGAAAAATTTCGACATTTTAATTTATAATTTATAAAGACATATAAAATAAGTTATATATATTAATAATATTTATTAATTAGGACAAAATAACAGAATTACCCTTCATAACCATTCCAAAAATTTTCATACAATAGCATAAAATATCATAACAGAAAGCATAAATGCCTCTCTCCCCACGTCGCCGTCAAGCAGAGCTCTACAGAGATGCTATGAACGTGACGTGGAAAGAGGGCTCCAACCAAAATATTTCTAGCCTAGATAATAACTGTAAATTCGAAATAGCTTCAGACAATTAAGATTTTCAAAAATAGTTTAAACAATTCTCAAAGTGGTTTTCAAGATTTGAAAATATGGTTGTTTCGAAAAACGGTTAAATTTAATGTGAAAATGGATCAGTATTTATACCTAATTTTACGGTGTGTGAAATTTGATGTAGTAAAACAAAATTCGACCTTGTTATTTTCTAGCAAATTCTATTCTTTAATTTTAATATTTTTTGATTTATTTTTATAATTTTTTATTTCGAATTTTTATTGAATTATTACTAATTCAAAATTTTCGATTTAAATTTCATTTTAATGAACTTTAATTGATTTTTTCAATTTCGTCGAATTTGTTGTGTTTTCTTGTTATATTTGTGTAGGTATCGTGCGAATCTTGGTGCATTTTGTTAATATTTTAATTTATTTTTATGTTTATTATTTTATATTTAATTCTTTTATTTCTCAGATTTTATGTGGTTTACTTGATGTTTCAGTGGGTTTATTTAAATTGCGTGTTATTTTTGCGTGTGTGTTTCTGATCCATTTAAACATTTCTCAAGGCCGTTTACGTTGTGGCCCAACAATGTTATGATCAAGATATAAAGAATTTTTCTAAAATTAATAAAGGGGTTGTTAATAAGTCCTCGAGATGCCATGCTAAAATATAAAGATTGTTATTAAAATTTCTAAAGTCATTAAAGGAATTCGTAATAAAACCCCGAAATGCTGTAATCAAAATATAAAGAGGTGTAATGAAACTAAAATTTTGAATTAATATCATTGCTAAAATCAAAATGTAAAGGGTCTAAATGAGACTAATACCCGAGCTAACCGGATTGATAAAGCAATTATATAAAATTAACAAAACCCCAAATTATCATTTCCTAAGCGAAATTAATTTTGTAAATTACAATAATCTTCAGAAGGAAAGCACAAAGATACTAAAGGGAACCCAGCGCCAAAGGCGCATAAATGTCCAGGTTTTTCCAACACGAATTAGCTAATGTAATGAACCGCGAGACTAAATCCGAAACTCCACCCATAAATATCAAAGGAAAACACGCGGGTTAAAAATCCAGTGCCACATGACGAGGAACCGTCAGTAAATTAATAAGGTAACTTACCCACAAGGATACATGACCATTATCAATTACTTGAACCGGATAATAACAATTTCTCTAAATAAAATAGTACCCACCAAACTTCAAAAATAAACCCGGTTAATATAAAAGTGTGGACAAAACAGAAAATACAATAAGGAATAAATTTACTCGATAAAGAACAAAATACATTACACCGTGATCACAATCATCTTAGTCATGGAAAGTATATAAGAGATACTATAAACTCCGATTTCCAGTCGTATCACGATGGTTCACGACAACAATAGTAAATCCCATCTGACATAAGCCATTTCAATCCAACAGTGTCAATCCTTGAACCCATCCCAATACCATTCTGAGAGAGAGTCCCAAAACTTGACTGACTAATAAGGGAATCAGGAATTAAATAGAGTCGAACTAGGAACGAATACTATCACATGTAAGAGTTATAACAAATAGCTTACCACTCAGTCGAGTGTCAAATTCAGTAATAATTCTTGGGAAAAAGATCTTTTACCATTAATTCCTTGGAAGAAAACGAAAATCCGATCAGTGAAATTTGCGACAGTCGATGTCCCATTTAGCCATTAGCCAAAACGTCATAATTTCAGAGGAATTCCGCCCCATAAATAAATCCATGGGAAGAGAAATAGGAACGATTTTTTCAAAAATGTCATGAGAAGAAGTTGGACGAAAATATGCACTGTGCCCACCAATTCCTAAAATATTAATCAATAAAATCTAATCAACACAGTTACTTGCTGTAAAAGGGCACGCACAAATGCCACTGATAAATCGATGAATAGGCCAACTGAATCAGTTTCTGATACGCACACCTTCCCGAGAAAATTAATCTCTACCTGACGATAGTCGACGTGACAGTTAAATAACACAACTGATCGATTTTAGCAATAACACACCAGTCAGTATAAAAGTCACCGACAAATCAAAGCTGACCATTATTTTTCAAGCAATAAAAATGCACTATCGACCAAATCGAGTAGACGAGGACGCTCCTTCTAGGATTCCGGATGAGGACATAATCGTGGAGCCAAGATCCCACTCTACAAGTAATAATTTTCCCCTTTTTAATTCGTCTTATCAATTCATACAAGCCTTAGATGGAAAACACCGAACCACCCGATTCCAATACCAATCCCCCGAGCTAGAACAGAGATAGTTGTATTCATTGAAAAAAATAAAATTTTACATCATTAGCGAATGTGTTCTCTCTTATTCTGTTTTTCATGAAGAAGTTATGAAGGGCCTGAATTAACACGGCAGAGAATAACCAATATCGAATAAATTTCCGGTGGCCCTGGTGTTGGGCTACAAGCCATAATTTAAACAAAAATGAAAAAATTGTGTAAATTAAAACAAAATAATTAACGAGGTTTGAAAATTATCAATATGGCTGCTGTAACATAAGCACGTACCGCAAGCAGAAATCAAAAAACAAAATAAAAACATAACAAAATTAAATAAAACAAATATTAATTAAAATCATTGAAAAGCCTACAGATGCAGAAAGAAACACAAAACCAAAAAATAAAACCGCCAAAACCTTGCAAAAGAAGGTTTAGAAAATACATAGGCGGAAGCGGCGACCAAAAATTTAAATATCAAAGGGTAAAAAGAGAAACAATCAAAAAGAATAGTTAAATAATAAAAAATAAAAATTTACGAAATATTGAGAAAATAATATCAAAAAATAGAGAAAAATAAGGAGAAAAATAAAATATTTAAAATAAAAATAAAGCAATAAAACCCCCCGAAAAATAGCCGAAAAAGGCTCAAAATACTCCGATTGGTCGCACCCAAGCATGAAATGACTATATATACAGCAGTCATTTTCATAATTTTTAGACATTGGTAGACATTTTGTTGACACAAAATTTTTAGACTGTTAGACATTTTGTTAGACAAATTTTAGACAGTTGTTGAGACAATTTGTTTTAGACAATTGTTTAGACTTCACTGTTTATGCCGATGTATGACAATTTTTCAAATTTGTATGCTTGACTGACAAACTTGTCGATCGTAAGTATTGTTTTTTGTAGAAATATATTTTTCTATGTTAATGTTTTGTTTAATTTAACTTATTCTGGATGGCCGCAATGTCTTTTGGCATTGCTCGGCAGGTTCCCCCTAACTTATTTATATTCATTTTAAATATCTGTTAATTGTGGAGAATGACAGGGCAACATTCAATTCCGGCCGTTAAATTGGCAGGACGTTGACGTGTTGCTTTGTCACAATCCACCCTTCGGTGTCTGCTTAGTCTGGTCAGGCCTTGTTGCACTGATCACTGGGTAGGACACCGTCGTAATTCACCGTGGCGGCCATTTTCAATGTTGGTCGGAGCGGTAAGAGGGTAAACTGCGGGAAGATCGCCATAATTAAGGGGATAACATCTATGTAAATGTTTAAGTAGGAAAATTGAATTTTTAATTTAATTCCTGCCGATTATAATATTGTCAAGGGTACTACTAGTGATAGAAATTCAGGTCAACGAAAGTACAAAGTAGGGTTAAATCACGTACATGGTTTGATAATCATCGTGGTGGTAAATTAAAATAAAATGATACATTTTGGAATCGATCTGTGAGATGATAATATAAAAATTTACGAATGGTGGTGACTGTGGCGACCATAGGAAAGCAAAATGAGTTGTTTGACTAAAAAATGACATTATAATAATACATTCATTTCAATTTACCATAGACTAACGTTTGTATGAAACAAGGAATTTTCCATAAAATAAGGGCGGAACGCTGCCCAAATTTTTGAAAAATATTTTAATAAATAAACAGTAATGATGACAAATTGATATAGGAATTGTAGAAATAGATGAGTATAAACAAGCGTATAGACAGAAAGAGACGTAAGACCTTCCATCGGCAGTCAGGAACCCGAAAGTGAAAATATCATGAGGAGTAGTTCTAGAAATGGAGCTCACCTGCTCATGAATTTTCAGCTGCTATATACAGTACCAACATGAGCTTGCTCATGGGTATATAGTGGTAGGATTAAAATTGTGGGGCGTCTGGGTGAGACAGCATAGACCCTAGGAAATGAAGGTATTTTGATAGAGGAAAATAGGGTTGAATAAGCTTTGCACAGATTTAAACAAATTAATTACACCCAGTACACTAGCACTGGTTAACAATCATAAACTCTCACGGGAATTTCCGATCTTACTCTGACCCGTTCTCGATGAGGAGAGGATCCGAGTGTTGGAACAGTGTTAAATATCGACAAAGGGTGATAAGTAGTTTAACGACGAGACCCAAACCTACGCAATGACGAAAATTCCATTTTTCTATTAATGAATGCCCATGCCGAGAAGTCCAACTACAGGTTATCGATAAATTAGCATCCTAAAATTTTTAGAGTAAATTGAAATATTTCGTTAATACTAGCTATTAGACAATAAAAGATTTTAGTAATAAATCATGTAACATTAATATGTGGCTATTAAATATTTAGAGCTCGTTATTTTGGATAATTTACTATGGTGGTCAAATAAAATAATTTAAAATAAGATTGTTAATCACAGTATTGTCCAAGTAGGAATCTCATCCTAATATTACTAATGATTAGTATAATGAATAATTAGATATCCTTAATATTATCAATTTAATTAAATAGTAAATGAAATTATATAACCTTTTAGTAAATGAAACGTGATACTTTTGGCAGAGAATAATTTGTAGGAAAATTCGGCATTATCCTTAATGAAAATAACAAAAATGATATTTTCATATATTCGCTATCCAACAAAAAGATTTTTCAAAACATTAATGCGTTAATAATGCCGTAGTTAAAGGTAAATAGATTAAAACAACGGACTCAAAATCGGTATGTCACTACATTAATAATTTAATATTTCTGAATCGGAAAAATCCGTATCTTGTACAGTTCATTTAATTGATTTCTTTAACTCTAAGTAATTATAATTTGAATTAATTTATGTTTCACCTTTTACCATTTTGAAGACCCAATTTGTAGGAAATGTTGATCAGGAAAAATGTATTTTGTTTTGGGTGGAATTTTCCTACGGTATCAAATTTCATTTTTAAATAGAGATAAAACTAAAATAAATTGAAGGATTGATTTTCGAAATAATAACGTCAAACGTGTTGCGTTGATAATAGTATTAATAAACTCGGATTCCCTCCTCATTTGGACTAGGTCGGGTAGATCGACGTTTCCCTATAGAACGCTTACATCGACCTTCGTAGTAGAAAGCAACATCCTATCAAACTGTGTTTATAGTAATAATAATCGGGATGAAACCCGCAGCGGTATAACTAAAAGACGACATCACGCCACATAAGTTCGACTGTGTACCGTGTTTTTGAAGACGGTCAAGTAACATAATCTATGAAAATAACCAATGAAGTGCATAACATCATTTACCGACACGCGTCTGAGTAATTACCTGAAAATTAGACGACCAAGCCAATTGTATAAATATATTGAAATTGTTTTTCGTTTAGATGAGTCGTGGATCGATGAATCCCGAAAACTCATTATGATAATTATCGACAATAAAACATTTCGGATGATTACGAAAGCCTTAGTTAAATGAACTTTTAAATAAAACATCTTAGTTGACTTTGGTACCTGTTTAGTTTAAATTGTTAATAATAACGCCTGTAGGGCCCTATAATTAATGATTATAATTAATTAAATAAACTGAGGTGAAATAACACGATCTAATAACACTCTTTTGTAGATATTGTTGGGCCAGAACACAAACGACCTTGTAAATGTTTAAATGAATCAGTAACACACATGCAAATATAACATGCAGATTTAAACTCAAACCTATTAAAACACCAATTAACCCTATCAAAATGCGAGAAAGAAAACAATCAAACATAAAATTATAAACACAAAAGTAAATTGAAATAATAACAAAGTGCAATAAGATCCGCACGAAATAAACACAAACATAACACGAAAACCCAACAATTTGACAGAAATTTGACAATTTATCAAAAAATGCGAAATTTCATGAAAATGAAATAAAAATCAAATAATTTGAATTAGAAAGAATTCAATTAAAAAATTCAAAAAAAAATTGTCAAATAAAATCTCAAAATAATAAAATTAAAGATTAGAATATACCAGAAAATTCCAAGGTCAAATTTTGTTTTACTAAATCAAAAAGAACACGCAAGGTTAGGGTCGTACAATAAGTATATATACCGATTCATTTTTACACAATTTTAATCAGTTTTTCATAAACTTGAAAACAGTTTAGAATCGTTGAATCATTTTACGAATCGTTTTTAAAATCTTGAAACCAATGTAAGTGGGAGTGTTGTTCAGAACTCTCTCCACGTCGCATCCTCGCAACCTCAATTGAGCTCTGCTTGGATGTCAGCGTGGGGAGAGCGATATATTTATGATGATATTTATAAGGAATGTATCGGGTAAATTATATTTTAATAAAATATTTAAATAGCATCAAAATATTGTTTTATATTGTCGAAATTTTATGGCCCACAGCCGAAACACACTACAAGATATTAAAATCTGACACACAATTCGTAATCGTGTAAGTGCATGGAATATAGCCAATGATTCGTGCCCGTGAAGGCTCCGGCGTGAGGAACGCAGGAGCTGGAACGTCAATATCATTCCGTATAGGGGAAGAGGGGGAAGGGGAAATAGTCTTTTGGCTGTTTCCTCGTCTCCCAATTTCCATAAACTCGACCTAAAATTATATTCACATACGGCTCAAAATCATCACACGAGTAGTCCAGTGGGCACTCATTAATTATAATATGAACACAATGCGCCTAAGTTCAACCAAGGGAAAGGTAACGGGGAAATGGAAAAAATGAAATCGTTGTAATGAACTTAATAGGTGTATTTTAACTAATGATTAAATAAAATATAATTATAAATTTCGAGACGTTGTTTCGCACCAAAGCCAATAAAGTAGTGGTTATAAACCCTCATTTTTTATAAATCCCTAATATCATGTCGTGAGTCGATAAAACTACTTGAATAAACGCGCTTGTTATAACTTCGAACATAAGGCCCCAAAGACATTGTAACCACTCAAAGTAAAGAGAAAATAAGATAGTTATGATAAACTCCGGATAGAGGGCTTAAATGCAATAAAACTTCTTGAATTAAAGCTAGTAATTGCGGTAACCTCCACCATAATGTTGAAAGCGAATCACGTTGTTTAAAATATTAGTTAGAAGAAAAAACTTATAACTACGAACTTCCGAGATAACTTTTAAAAATCAATAGAATTAGTTGAGAGCAAGAGATTTAAATAATATAGTTAATTCACCTGAGACGTAAATGTTATATTTTTCCATCCCTCTACATTAAAATTGAAATTAACGTTTGAATCAAAATCAATAAAATTAACCAGTTGTGAAGAATAAAAGTATTTTGATTTTCCACCACATTAATTTCAAGCTAGAATTAACATCCTACCGCAACCATCAGAAAAATTCAATGAGCAATAAATAATATAAATACTCTAATCGTCCACTATATTATGGAATACAATCAATTGTTTGAATTTAAGTCGATAAAAATCAATAGGGAATAACGAGTGAATAATGTAAATTTTTTTTGAATCGTCTAAGTCCGCAATCTAACTCCGAATCGCAGAGATTTTTAGAAGATCGAAACTCGTTAAGAACCCCATATCATACGGCATCGACCATAATGTAAATCTCCAACAATCTGCTTATAAATAACTGGTTAAATCATGGGAAATAATCGTCTACTGACATCAGTTATAAAATGATCCTACCAATTTCCAAGTATCTACTAATCTCGTTATGAGAAGCCACTAAAGTAAATAGGTATAGATTCGCCAACAAACATTCCCACGCATCAAACAAAAGAAAAGAATAAAATAATATACCGTCCTTGCCCAGCATAAACGAAAATTCAATTACGAACAACAACTTGAAGAATATTTATTTTAAAAAATTAACTCCGTTCTAAATTCAAAATGTTAAGGAGTATCCTTTTTCATCCAACCTTGACCGCTAGGAATTGAAGCCCTGAAAAGAAAATCTAATTTAATATGTACATAATTTAATCCTCGAATAATACCTGTAATCGAAATCAACTCAATCAGAATATGTTGGCGAGAAAGTCCAAGAGAATCTAAAAAACCAAAAATTGATTTAACAAAATAACACCAGTACAAATCAGAAGCCTACTATATAGCTATGACTTGACTTTTACCTTTGAATCGATCGATGTGAAAGAATCTCTCCTGCTTGATAATATACAACTAACTGGATAGGCACACTCGAGTTGGATGGCACAACACTCGCCATACAAAGGAATTCCTCGACATTGCTAGTCAGTGTGACCTTTACCATGCACACTCACTGCGTAAGCCAAATTAGTTTAACTTAAAATCGGTATGCACACATCGCCACCAGACTACATAAGAAATCCGGATGATTCGGATCGACAGTTCAGTTTTAAAAAATTTTTTCAAAATGTATCGCCAATTGAATAAGAACACGACGGCCAGGGTACCAGACGAGGACATAGATCTGAATCCGGAATCTCGAATTTTTGGTAAATTTTGTTTTCTGTGAATTTCGACGTTAATCCATAAGAGCACTAGATAGGAAATTCGTCGCATCAACCCTAATGCTAAGAATGCCGATAGCCACAACGAGTTACCAAATCTAAAATATGATACCGGGAGGATCAGGGCTTTATCTGAGTTATTTTTATTATACAAAACCCCGATTCGTAGTTACCATGCCGTGGAACCAGTCGAGAACGTAACCGACATCGTATTTATTTCCGACGACTATAGTCTGTAATATGCAAAATTTCTCAGAGATACTTCGATTTCTCGCGATCCGCCAGTAAGAGAGCGACCATCTCAGCACCGGAACAAGTTCAAGCTGCGTTTATTTTTTCGAAAATGATTTGTTGGAATACTGTAACTCAAACCCTTTTTAATGTTGTAATGTTTCATTAATTTCGATGACCCCTCCAACCTCAGGTTATCACTAAACTAGATATCTAAAATATATTAATCTAATGGTGGGTTACAGGGTTTCGCCGCTTGTTTATCCTTATTGTTGCCCCATTAACGCCATACAAAATGATTCTAACGGCCACTTGGCACCCGTTGCTAGGCAACGTTGGAAATGTGTTCAAGTGGTGGATTGTCCGCAAAAATTGAGTATTATCGCTAGTGCTGTAATTGCTCGGACAACCCTCGGGTTCACGAGCTGTCGACAGAAGACCTGTGCTCGCTTTTACTCATTTGGTCCCCTTGCGTTTAAATTTCTATCGTCTATCTAACTGTTTTACTGAGGTGGTGCTTCTTATTTAAACCCTTCTACAATGTTATTTCAAAACACTAAGATGATATAAATACAATAAGATGTATACAGGAACTACAATATATATAAACGATGCTTTATTTATCTATTAAATACATGGATCATAAGGTTCCAGACGGATTGGAAGATCGAGCGGCTCGGCGCTTAGCCCGCTCCTTGCGTCCAGGTCGACGACTGGTTGTTGATGGGGTGATTGGGGTAGTGGTCGCAGTAATAGTGGACGTTGTAGATGGGGTAGTGTTCGCTTCGCGATAGGCCAATTGAGCAGGGGCAAAGAATAAAGGGTAGGTCACCGCTGCTCCCTCTTGACAGGCGGATAACGCTACCTCTAGCCCCTGATTTGAGTTTTTAGGCCTTGTACTAACTGTTTTTCTTCTGCCCATCCCTTTTGGGCCGCGGCTAGTTTCTGGTATAACGGTTTGACTCTCTTGGGCTCTATCCATGTCGCTTTAATTTGCTGAGTCTCCCGGACTAATTGGACGAGCTGATCATGGAGTTTCTTATTGGCCTGTCTCGCAAGGGTTAATTCATTTTGGAGTAACTTCATGGGGTCCATTTCTAGAATAATAAGGGTTGAATTTTATGATGATGGTTACAATGATAAGGGTATTTAAACTTAAACATATTGATGAAACGAAAGCTACAATAATAAAAGAAGAGAAAGAATTTTTAAGTCTAGAATTCTAATAATACACTAAATAATAAAATGTTCAAATCATTAATTGTCATTGTTTCGTTGATCACTCGTCTGCGAGGAATCGCTTGATCCCTTCTTCTGGGGAATAACCAGGGATCACAAACACTGGTCTCTTGGTATTTCGGATTGGTCTCGGTGAAGGTGGATAACTACTTGTCAGACGTCCTGCCGCCAGGTCGTCTTTGACGTTGGCCAGGTATTCCGTGGCTCGTGCTACAGCTGCCTCGACTTGGCACTGGTGTTGTAGGAGACCTTCCAGGAGCTCTTGGGCCTGAGCTAGGATGTCCTGGGATGGGTTTGGTTCATCAGACAGTTTCCGGAACCGCCGCATAAACTCTTCTGGCGATATATCCTCTTGCTTGTCTCCTTCGGGCACGTCAGGGCATCGCTCTCGATACACCCGATTCCATGCCTGCCTCCATTGCTCCCCGACATGAGTAGGGAGTTCAACTATAGCTCCGGTTGGTTCTAAATGGAAAAAATTGGTGAGATTAGCATTTTTACTCAGTATTTCCCTCGACATTTTAGATGGGGACGGATATCCGGTGGTTCGCAATTGTATAAAATTTCTCGTCGTGTAAAGAAAACTGGATTAACTCAATTTCAAATGCGCTAAAACTTACGGAACTCGAAGTTGAACGTGTATTACTGACTGGTCTGGCAATGTATGTGGAAAGGAGGGAGAACGATACTTCAAAGCTACTGGGTTACGCGTTCTCATGCCGTAAGGGCCATTCGAGAAAATCTTTACAGACGTTAAGGTATAAAAATGCAAATCATTTATAACTTTTCCTTATTTAGATCACAAATAATTTATTTATTTACTAGCATTCAAGATTTGTACATGTCTAAAATATTCAACTAGATATCTATTTAAATATTAATATAAGATAATTAAATAAATAATTCTTTAAGAAAAACCTCACAAAATATTCTTTGGATATTTATTAAAATTTTTGAATAGAACAGAATTAAGTGGGTTAACTTTTACGAAATAATAACTTGATAATTGAACAGTCATATGTCTTTTAAAATAAAGTGATTTTAACAACTACCGTTTAATTATTCGAAAATAAAATAGTTACAAAGGTTACAAAATTCATACTTAGTGTCTGATCCATTGATCAATTAAAATACCTGGGTCGAATGGAGAATGATAGCAATGGGATGATCTAACGACTCGACTGAAGAATTTGAAAGAAGGTACTCGGAACGATTGCTAAGCCAGTATCTTTATTTCCACGAGATTTGCTTTAACCTAGATTTCTGAAGTAAATGTTCGAGAAATTCGTTTCTCCAAAAATGAATCGTTGACAATTTTCTAATGCGATCAGGACGGGATTTTTTGCTTATTAATTTCTAATTAAATATTTGCGACACTGTAGACCTATTGGGGTTGACGAAGGTGCGTAGCCACCAAGAAAAATTGATTGTCGTGCTTAATGGTGGAATGACAGGATTTTGGGGTTCGTCTGGTGCAAGAACACTAAGATATGTTAACCGGTATGGCTTATTGAGTCACGGCCTTCAATCCGGAGAGTTTACTCACTAATGATATGTCGTTGATTCTGGGTCGTTCCTGTGGCTCGAACATGATCGTAAATTTGTTATAAAAATCAATTAAAATTTACTTAAGGGGGCTTCTGTAACATTTGGAGAATGAAGCTCTAAATCCTCGTCTGAGATATTTGGCGAATGCATAACTTGATAAGAAAAAAAAATGATGTATGGTCTGTTATTGACGATAGATATAATGAAGAATATACAATTGAAATCAGACGGGCAGGAAGTGGATACCAATCGTAACTCGACTACGATAGTGAATATTTATATCGCCGGAAATGTCAACGAGTAAGATTGTTTATTTTTCAACTTGTAATTTATGAAATTTATTTTAGGCGAATGAACTTTTAAGATCGCGCGTTCGTGGATTATTTGGTGAGTTACATGTTTTCATTGTATGTGAACGTTTTCTAGCAACGTTTTTTAAGGAAAGCACCTGCATCATGCCTTCGGATTTTTCTCTGTTGGGGATTTTATCATTGAGTGTGTTACCCTTTGGAAATTTTTTACTTATCGTCTCTCGGAAAATTCAGATCACCTCACCAGTATTGTCGAAAATCAGCGGTAAGCTTTTCCTATGGTTCGATATTTAATGTGATATTAATATAAGTTTTGGATGTCGTCTTGATTGTTCTATCGTATTAAATTTTTATGTATTCTTGATTTTCCATCGATTAGGTACTGGTTTTCGTATTTTATGGTCTATATTTGGGTTTTTCATTCGTAATTTACGCCTTGGATAATTTTAAATTAAACATTATCGCCAATTAGACAACAATTTCCTATTAACACTTTTCTCAATTTCGTAATAATGATGTCAATTTTCGTTAAATCAATGATGTAATATTTTAGCAATGACTTCTCGTTGATTCATTTTAGCGGATTGCGAAGTTATCGTTAAGCGACGGGATTGTACTTATTTTCCATTTATTTATCTTTTGCCTTTAATCCATTAATTAATTTAATCGATAAAATCTCCTTATTTTTAACATATGACTTTCGATTAATAAACTATTTTTCTTCAACTCGATGAGTTACTCTACTTTTAAATCGATGAATTATTTAATTAATAAATTATTTCATTTTACTTTAGAATTTGCTTGATCAATAAATTACTTTAATCAGTACACTACTTTATTTTAATCAATTACTTTACCCTTTTTAATCAATGAATCAAAGCTTTACTTTCTTTTTACTCAAAGATTTACTGGATTTTTATCAGATCATTACTTTACTTTTATTAAATTAATTTAATGTTAATTGAGGAATTACTTGGTTTACCCCACAACTTTCTTTAGTTTACTCAACGAATTAATTTACTGTTAGTCAACGAATTTACATTATTTAGCTTTAATCATTAAATTAATTTAAAGAAAATGAATTATGTCAATTTTGCTCAATAATCATTCTAGTCAATTTAATTTAATCCATGAGTTATTTATCTTTAACCAATAATCAATAATTTACTCGAATCAATGAATTACTGATTTAATGACGTTTATTATTTTATTCCGAAATGTAAATTTGATTCAATTATTCCAATGATTTTTATCTAATTTATTTCAAATTATTAATCCAAATTAGCTATATCAACGACTTCAATTTAATTTATTCCCGTACCCTTTCCCTTTAATAGGCCTTAGGCGCATATTGTGTTTATATTACATTTAATGAGTGCCCACTGGACTACTCGGTGTGGTGATTTTGAGCCGTGTGTGAGATAATTTAGGTCGATTTTACAGAAATGAGAAACGAGGAAACAGCCAATAGACTCCTTCCTTATTCCTCATTTCTTCTATACGGATAGTATTGACGTTCCAACCCTGCGTTCCGCACGCCGGGTCTTCACGGGCACAGATCATTGGCGATATTCCACGCACTTACACGAATCTGAATTGTATGTAGATTTTATTTACTTGCGATAGGTGTTGGCTGTGGGCCGGAAAAATTTCGACACATGTTTAATTAACTTTAATAAATATATGAAAAAATTTGTGAATAATATAAATATTTATTAAGCATATAACAAATAAACATAAATTACCCTACGGTCCATTCCATAAAAAATACAAATTCATAACATTGCATCTCCCTCCACGCCGACTTCCAAGCAGAGCTCCATCGAGGTTGCGAGGAAGTGACGTGGAGAGAGAGCTCCAAAAATCAAACTGTTTCTCACCTAAAATTCCCAAAATTGGCTTGAAAATAGATTTAAACAAATAGGTGTATAATGTTCAAAATCGGTTAAAACTGATTTGAAAAATGGTTTTATGGTTAAATTTAATGTGAAAATGGATCGGTATTTATACCTATTTTCTGTCCCTAACCTCGCGTGTTAAATTTGATGCAGTAAAACAAAATTCGACCTTGTTATTTTCTAATGTATTCTAATCTTTAATTTTATTATTTTTCAATTTATTTTAATAATTTTTCATTTAGAATTTTTATTGAATTATTACTAATTCAAATTTTTTGATTTAAGTTTCATTTTCATGAACTTTTATTAATTTATCAATTTTTGTCGAATTTGTTGGGTTTTCTTGTTATATTTGTGTTTATATCGTGCGAATCTTGGTGCGTTTTGTTATTATTTTAATTTATTTTTATGTTTATTATTTTATATTGTTGGGCCAGAACGTAAACGGCCTTGAAGAATGTTTAAATGGATCAGAAACACACACGCAAATACAACACGCAATTTAAATAAACCTATTGAAACATCAATTAAACCATATAAAATATGAGAAATAAGAGAATTAAATATAAATTAATAAACATAAAAATAAATTAAAATATTAACAAAACGCACCAAGATCCGCACGATACCTACACAAACATAACAAGAGAACACAACAAATTCGACCAAACTAGAAAATTAATAAAAGTTCATTAAAATGACAATTAAATCGGAAATTTTGAATTAGAAATAATTCAATAAAAATTCTGAATAAAAAATTATAAAAATAAATCAAAAAATATAAAAATTAAAGAATAGAATTTGCTAGAAAATAACAAGGTCGAATTTTGTTTTACTGCATCAAATTTCACATGCGAGAAAATTAGGTATAAATACTGATCCATTTTCACATTTGAGTTAACCATTTTTCAAACCATTTTTCAAACCATTTTTCAAACCATTTTTCAAACCATTTTTCTAACCATTTTTAAAAACCCTTTTGAAAACCATTAAACCGTTTTTCGAAACAGACTATACTTTTCATTTTGAAATTATTTTGAAAATCGAGAATTTTTTTAGGTGAGAATTATTTATGGTGGAACCCTCTTTCCACGTCGCGTTCATTGCATCTCAGTAGAGCTCTGCTCGGCGTCGGCGTGGGGAGAGAGGTATTTTATTTTAGGTTATGATATGTTATCTTATGATATTTTATGGATTGTCAACGATGGGTAATTATGTTATTTTGTTCATAATTAATAAATATTATTAATATACCTAACTTATTTCATATGTTTTCATAAATCAAAATGTCGAAATTTTTCCGGCCCACAGCCGACACATAACGCAAGATAGTAAAATCTACATAGTGCAGATTCATGTAAGTGCGTGGAAAATCGCCAATGATATGTACCCGTGAAGACTCAGCGTGCGCAACGCAGCGGTCGTAACGTCAATATTTTTCCCTATAGCTGAAGCGAGAAATAAGGAAGAAGTCTCTGGCTGCTTCCTCGTTTCTCAATTCTGAAAAATCGACCTAAATTTATGTTACATACGGCTTAAAATCATCACACCGAGTAGTCCAGTGGGCACTCAGTAAATATAATATAAACACAAGATGGGTCTAAGGCCTATTAAAGGGAAAGGGCACGGGATTAAATTAAATGGAATCGTTGTTATAGTCCTCGAATTAATATGCCGAAATAAACTTCATTTGGAATCCTTGAATTCGATTAAATTGCGATTATTAATACAACTTAAAATGATCATTACTTATGAGTAAAGAAAAGCAAAGCGGTTAGGGCTTAAAAGTCGTGTAGAGATAATTCATAGTATATAAGATCGTAAGTAGGGTAATGGCAAATAATCGCATCAGTTATATTACTATAATTCGCTTCGATAAAATGAATTTAATCTTTGAATAAGAACGAGCAACGCATTGATCTAATCAAAAAATCAATCCCCGATAAAAATGGAGGCGATCACGAATCAAATTCATAGATTTCAATGAATGAACCGTATCAATTAAAAGTAAAGTGATCCTTGAATAAGAGTGTGGAACCCCTTAATTAAATCGTTAATTAAAATCAAGGTAGCGAAAAGCATTCCACTGATAAGTCATTTTGGTAAAATTGAAGGGGGAATTAAGTAAAAACCAGCGATTGAATTTGGTTAAGGATTAAAAGTTAAAATGAGTATCGAATAAACATGAGTATTTCATCGATTATATCTAATTAATGCAATGAGGAAAGTTAGAGTCATTGGAGTAAATGCGAAAAACCATCCTTGATAAAAGTCGTATAAACCCTTGAGTATAAATATTGAAATGTTTCGATTCATTGATTAAAAACCTGAAATAATTTAATTAAGCAGAATAATACCTTGGTTAGAATAATTCTTCAACCCAATAGATTTAAAGTAAAGCTAGAGAATTTAGTGCTAAATAACTATTGATCAAAATAAAGTAATTTACCGAATAAACGACCCAGAGATTTAAAAGTAAAACACCCATTGATTAAGAATAAAGTAATCCAATGATTGAAATTAAGGTACTCAAAATAAATTAGATTATAGATTAGTTAGTGGGCTAAATACAAAAATGAGAGATTTAATGGAAAATAAGTACGAATCCATCAAGCAAAGTCAAACTGGTAATTCGCCAAGATGAGAGCCTACCGTAAAATTCGTCAAATTAAGTAGCCTCCAATTTAGCCTCAATTAATCGCGAATTAAAATGAATTACAAAATTGACGTAAATATAAAACTTTAAGAATGATTAAACAATTAGAGAAATTTATATTAATATCACATCAACGTTGGATACTTACTACCGACATCGCATAAAATAATTCCAAAGAACTTTTAAGGAGATCATGAGTACATAGCTAAGTCCCACATAGACGAAAACCCCAAATACATTAGAACTCACCCTGGGAACTTCGATGGACGCAAGAGTTTTCCCTAGAACCCATCAATGAAATGTGTCTCAATAATTAACATAGTAACTTACCATAATCGAGTTGGTCAAACTTCATCGGATTTGTGGATTGGGAATTCTAAAATGAAAAGTAGATTAAATAAACACAGATTATTAATTTACCAAACGGAAGTGCATCCATTTAACTAATTGACCCGCTGATATTAATGTTGGACCGGAAATCGTACCGCCAAATTAAACGGATTCGCGTGATCCGGGAATTCCATCGGCATAGCATATAAAACCAACGTACTTAAATGTAAACACTGACAAATTTGCAGCGGATACGGATACCGCCGCCCTTAGGAATATGGTCATTTAAATTAATATGAATATTCTAGTCAGTAATTTCCAATAGCCGATCAAATAAATGTTAATATCATGAAAACGAAAATTTTAGTTAAAAATTAATAAATAGGCGCAGGATGCAAAGACCCATGATGACCCCTGTCAATCCCATCTAGATAGGAATCTCGAATTGAGATCAACTAACTTCGGATGTTTTGTGAGCGTGAAATATTCGTAAATAAATGATAATCCATTCGTACCCATCGAACTTGGTCGAATTAGTTCTTAACAAATATAGACACTAGGTATATCACCAACGGTAATTTAAATGTCGACGAAAGCCGATGTTAGGTAACTAATAGCATCTGTATGAGTTCCATTTAACCTGGTTCGTTAATTTGACCAACAACAGTACTTAACCGATCATAGGTTTCGACTTGTCTCAGCAACATAGCATTGAGCAATACGTAAGCCCAACAGCAATAACCTAGTCATTGGCGAGTCGGATATTAAAATCGTGCGAACAAGTTGAGTAATTCGTTTTATTTCTTCGTTCATCGTACGCCAGTAGCTGATCATAATGCATTATTTTAGCCAAACATGTCACTCGAATGGACGGATACCCAATTGAACGAAGCGCCTTGCCGGAAGGAGTCACCCCCGAGGACAGACATATTCGGAAAAATCCAGCAACAGTGGCCGCACCCTAACACACGGAGGGCGCTGGGCCTGAATAGCAACCCTTATGGACTCGAGGGACAACAGTACCCAGCGGCAGAGATATACACCAACGCACGGGACCTCCTCACCCGATGGGAGCGGGTGCAGGAACAGGTGGATTTGCAAGTGGTCAAGGCGAGGATGTATCTCGCAAACGTGGTGGAGGACATCCTTGCCGGGTGGATCACAGTCGCCCATCCACCTCGCCCAGTTCGAGACACCCGACGACCATATACCGTGGAAGCCCTCAAACGAAGCCTAAAGAGATATTGCCCCGACGAATGAACTAACAGTGATAAATTGATGTAGTGACTGATTAAAATTATTAGAAAGTTGTGTGTCACTTTTTCCTCGTATAACTAGAATTATTTATGATGTGTTTGATGAAATAAATGATTATTTAACTTGATCAATCCTAAATTAGAATGATCTATTTAATTATAGTGATGTCCTCCCTAAGAATCTTACAGACTGAATTGGACCACGCAAGACAAGCAAATGAGGAATTACTCGCCCAAGTTATTCAATTGACCCGTGAAATCCAACAGATTAGAGCAACCTGGAAGGAATCGGGGAAAGTAAAGACATTGTACCACCGCCTGACCGCAGCACAGAAAGGCTGGACAGAGGAGCGGCAGCTCAACCAGAGCTTGCGTACGCAAATACGAGGGTTAGAAGTCGCTCTAGCAGTCTGTCGGGAGGGGGAAGCGGTAACATACCCGCTCGTATTCGCCCCGTCCCAGATGGCGCCGAAAAACCCTCAGCTAGCGGATCAGCTTGTTAATCAACCCATGAATCGTCGGCCAGGACGCAAAGAGCGTGCTCGACGCCGAGCAGCCAACCCACCTCATTAACTCGCATTGAATCTCTACTGTGTTGATTCCAATAAATTACTTGTAGTTAAATCATTTCTGAAGTATAAGTACGTACAGGTGTTAATCGGAACACTTACAACCATCTCTCCACATCCGATCATGAACACTCTTACACACGGGACAGAGCTAAGCGAGCACGAGTCTTCTATCCTTGTGAACCCGAGGATTGTCCGAGCAATTATAGTATTAGGAATAGCACTCACTTTTTGCGGGCAATCCACCACTTGAACACATTACCAACGTTGCCTAGCAACGGGTGCCAAGTGGCGATTAGTATCATTTTGTATGGCGTTATGGGACAACCATGAAGATGAGCAAATAATGAAACCCTGTAACCCACTAATATTTAATTCTCTTTTTTCTCATATTTGATAGGGTTTAATTGATGTTTCAATAGGTTTTATTTTAAATTTGCTTGTTATATTTTCATGTGTGTTACCGATCCATTTAAACATTTCTCAAGGCCGTTTGTGTTCTGGCCCAACACTAATTTGATTTATATTTTCATGAACATTAATTATTACTCGATAGGTGAAATTTTGATTTTTAATTTCATTTAATAAATAGTTTTATGAATATTAATTATTAATAGATAAACGAAAGTTTGATTTTTAATTTCATTTAATAAATAGTTTTATGAATATTAATTATTAATAGATAAACGAAAGTTTAATTTTTAATTTCATTTAATAAGTATTTTTATGAATTTTAATTATTAATAGATAAACGAAAGTTTGGTTTTTTTAATTTCAGTTAACCAATATTTTTATGAATATTAATTATTATTGGATAAACGAAAGCTTGATTTTTATTTCACTTAGTAAGTATTTTTATGAATATTAATTTTTATTCGGTAAACGAATTTTTGATTCACTTAGCAAGTATTTTTTGAACACTATTTGTTATACGATGAACGAATTTTTGACTTTAACTTCATTAAACCAGTATTATCATGAACTTTATTTACTCTACGATAAACAAATTTTCGATTTAAAATTTGCCTAACGAGTATTTTCATGAATTGTTAATCCGATAAACAAATCCTCGACTTTAATTTTACTTAACAAGTTCGGTATTAATGACGGATGGCCATAACATCTCGTAGGTAAATAATGTTAAATAAGGCATAGTAATTCAGGTATCAGTGTCAAATGTATATAAGTATATTATTCAGATGATTTATGTAGGTAGTATTAATGAATAGAATCGTAGTTAAATATAAATGGAATAATCTCAAAAAATGAAATATCCGCGCCCAGTCAATATAGGTATCCTAATTTACATCATTCATGTAAGCAAAAGAATAACTCTGTAGAAGATCTTTTAAATGAAATAACATCATCAAGTAGAAATAAGTATTCTAATATTAACAAAATGAGTTCCGTAAAGGCATAGGACAAAATAGCTGAGCTTACGAAAACCCGAATCCCACCATCGTTTTGTCGAATTAAGAATTGTTAAGATTTTGATTGCTTAGAAAATAAGAATTACCAAACAGACTAAGCCACTCCCATACGCGACAACCTAACTAAAATATAATGAGAGCATAATGTGATGAATAAAATAGGATATCGGTTATAGTTAAAGTTACCCGTGAATAACTTCCATAAAGATTAGTTACGGAGTATTCAAGGGTCGGGTTGAAGTTGTGCTCAGCTTTGGTGAAAGTAATTTCGTTACGTATAGAAGATAGCCAATTAGTTAATTTAAACAAAACTTGAGGGGTTTAAGGCGAAGAACATGATATTTATTAGCCCAGAAAATTTGAATGATTAATTTAATCGAATCTTGTTCAGGTGAATCGAGAGTCATTATCCGATTCCCCGCGCAGGCCGCTGGTCGATGGCGACAGGCCATGTGGGATGCGGGCTTTACCGTATCACAGCCGAGAGAGTTCCGATCAGGTGCACTACGACAAACGAACGATGTTGAGCTACCATTCGTAGCGATAAAACGAGAATCGGGCCGAAACCCTGCCCAGGAAATTCGCGAACATGCGATGTTCCTCCTCTACCGTCTCGAGGAGCATCAGCGGCGGACTGATCTTCAAGTAGCCAGGGCCAGGCTATATCTCTCAAATGGAGAGGGAGATATCGCCGCCGGCAGAATTGCGAGTACAGACGAATACACACCGCCGCACAGCTCCTCTTTCAACCGGGTCGACGAGCGGTTGAACGTGAGTTCTACGAACATTAATGTTGTCGTGCCCCGGAGGACCCTTCCCAGCCACAGGAGAAAGACAGAGAGACCAATCTACGTGTATCGTGAGCCCCCAAACGCTCGGCCGGCCTCTGAAGAAAACGCCGATGAGTATCACCGAACCTATCATTTTCATTAGTGACTCGATTGCGAACCATACAATACATTAGTGAAACTGAATTTGAATAAATACTTAGTTTGTACTCGATTTCTCAGTTTCCTAGAATTATTTTATTGACAATAATGTTTGTATGATTACTTAATTGACTTAAGATTAATAGATAAAAGTTAATTTCACCTTTTATAGACATGGATTCACTGAGAGTTCTGCAGCAAGATTTAGCGCACGCGCGTAGAATCAATAAAAGTTTCTACTAACAAATCATCCAGTTATCAGAAGAAGTCAAGCAAATAAAAGCCACATGGGTAGAGCCAACGAAGGTAAAGTCGCTCTATCAAAGGCTCACAGCCGCGCAAAAGGGCTGGACAGAAGAAAGGCAAATGAATCAAAGCCTGAAGACCCAGATAAAAGGGCTAGAGGTGGTGGTGTCAGCCTGCCAGGAGGGAGCGGCAGTAACGTATCCCCTCGTCTTTGCTCCTGCCCAACTGGCGTACCGAGAGGCAACAACAGGTCCAAAGACTACACCTAAATCTAGAGGCTACCGACCTGGGCGTAAGGAACAAGCTAAGCGCCGAGCCGCTCGAATATCAGACCGCACGTAATTGACGTACCGAGATGTGTCGCTTCATTTATGAAATATATATAATTGTTGTGGTTTAAATGTTATTTAAAGAATTTGATAATTGTTAAATCGCAGAAAGCAGTATGAGGACATTGAAATATGGGAATGAGAAGTTTACAGGGAAATTATGGATATAACTGATGAAATTAACGGTATAAGGGGACCAAAAATCGAAAGCGAGCACAGGTCTTCTATCGACAGCTCGTTGGACCCAGAGATCGTTCGGTCAATTATAGCATTAGCAATAGCGCTCACTTTTTGCGGACGATCTACCCACTCGAACACAGTTCCAACGTTGCTTAGCAACTGGTGCCGAGGGGTAAGCGAAAGAATATTTATATGGGGTTGTCTGGGTAACAAGTATATGGTTTTAAACAAACATCAACACTTAGTAACCCACCAATATGGAGCCAATGAAAATCCTACAACAAGAGTTGGACCACGCTCGCAAAATCAACAAAAGTTTGTATGAGAAAATCTTGCAGCTGGCAAAGTTGGTATAACAAATTAAAGCTACTTGGGTAGAGCCGAAAAAGGTAAAAATGCTCTACCAAAAGATAAAGGCGGCTCAAAAGGGCTGGTCAGAGGAGAAACAAATCAACCAGAACCTGAGAACACAAATAAGGGGTCTGGAAGTGGCAGTGTCAGCCTGTGTCGGCAGCTTATTGAGCCCTACATGATGCCGGGCCTTAGCAGGTCTGCAATCGGAACTCACATTTGACGGTCGCATATCCAGTAGCTGTAGTACCAACGGGTAACCACTGGAGGGAGATTACTGTTGTATGATCGGGTTACAAGGTCATAAACCACTAACTAACCACAAGTGAATAAAATATGCATAAGTCAACGAACCGTGTAAGCGCAGTTTACCTGCAATGTGAAAAACGACAGACTGGAACGTAAAATCAGTATTATTAGAAGCAGTAAAGTGAGGTAGGGGTCTTTTGTATAGTCACCTAACTTATAAAAACACATCGTCTAAAAATCACTCACCGGATAGCTTGGTGACCATCCATTAGTTATAATATGTATATAGAATTTCCTTATGGACCTTGTTCCCAGGTATGCAACGTTCATTCGAACCCCATGGTTACACGTTGCAACGACGGTAATGTAACCAATAGTTATTAGACCGCCAAAGTTGAGCCCTACTCGTATGACTGTTAAGGCCCATCGATCTGCCGTTAGAATGCCTGTGCTCGTCTTTGAGATCGATTTAAGCAAATTAGTTCCACCAAGTACACATGGACTAATTATAAAGCTAATTAATTGTTTGGAGACAATTTTGTATGGAACGACATTTGAATGCACAAAAATCATTAATTCAAGTTACAGAAACCAATTACTAAAAGCATATAATATTTATTGACTTTTAACGCCCATTCCTCCGCAATTCATCGAGATATTCCACACATTTATTGACCTTTGCTATGGTTATAGCTGAAAACCTCTCACTGGAATCTTGTTTGAAATTTTTCCTAAGGAAAATTCTGAGATTATTTGCAAACTTTTCCGAGATCGATGACGATATTTCCGATAACAAGCGGCAAACTTCTGCCCAAGAGTTCTCGACAAGCTCAGAGATAACAGCAATCATAAACGAGACATTTTCTGGAGAGTTATCGAGGAAATTGAATTTCTAGAATGAGCAGTAGTCAATCCAACTATCATAAATCAATTGGGAAAAAGTTACCTTCAACGAATTGACCGGGAATCCCGCCACAGCAATCAACTGCCCCAATGCACGACCGATATTGATTCTGACCGATTCGATGATTTTCGGCTGGCTAGTCAAATCCCAAATGGCACACTTAGTTAGTTGCCGGCATTGGCGATTCGATCCAATAAGCGCGACTAGCAAATCGACATAGAATTGACAGAATTCCTGCTCCAATGCCAAGCAACGGACAATCATGCCGACGACCTCTGCAATCGGAACAATCTGATAATTGCCGCTCGATAATTTACTGATTTCCACAAGAACTTCAGAGACGCTTTCCACCCCGCTGCCACCATTATCGATATGTTGCTGCTTACTACTCATCATCTGACGGAACAACCGCTGCTTGCCCTCGGTTCTGAAACCGAGCTCAAATGCATTATTATTCCACTCTAATTGTTCTGCGGTCAATTGCGATTCGGCTGTTACTCTAGCAGCAGTAGCGGTTTCGGAAGCCGCAGCATTCTTGTTGTGCACAACATTCGGATTGACACCGCTGCCCACTAGCCACCAGCGGACTCGGTTTTCGCCTCGGAAATCAGCCAATCTGATCGAGAGGTTCTCATTGGTTATAGACTCTTAACACAAACGTCCAATCAAAAAGTTATTCTGCTATCCAATCACAGCTCACTTACTTCGACACCAGGTGCGCATCAATTTCCGATATTTGAACATAGTTTCCGATACGATATCATTCTTGGCCATCTGCGTTGTCAGCTTGTTGATCACAGCATCGTAGAAACTTCGAATTTCGTTGAGATAGCTCACCTTTGCCAGGTGGACTTTGCCAGTTTCTTTCAGACATTCAACAAGTTCGTCACATCTTTTTGGATTGTTCTTTTTGATAATAAATCCTACAACTGGATTTGATAAATTAAAAACTGTTCACAATCATGTCCAATATATCTTCATACTGCTGGTGATTTCCGATAGGACTTTCAAATGCTGTAAATCAAATCCGGCCCCGATCAGTTCATGCATCAGATCAACTATGAGATTTGTGTCGATTACCTGAATGGATCAGTTTCATGATATTATATTATGATATGTAATTAATTGGCATCGCTTTTAGATTTATAGATTACAAATATTGAAGTTATTGATTAGAGAAATAATATTTATATATTGTTTTATGGAGTGATTTATGGAGGACAGCTAGCGTTAAATTAGAGATTTTCATTATTATTCTGGTTCTATTTGGTGAATTAAATTAATATTTCTCAAATTGCTGGCAATTGTGCAACATTATATGAGAATTACCAACTCAAACAATCAGTAAGGGGGATGGCGTGATAATTGACAATGATTTGGACAGTTGTACTTATGATTGGACAAAATATATGTTAGCAAATAATAATAATAATAATAACTAGTGCTCACCTCTAAGCGAGTTATAAAAGCAATGAATTTGTATCCAGATATTACAGAAGCGAATATCGACTCGTTTGACCATTTTGCTGAATTCAAATTCGTTAAATTTTCAACCAATTGTTCAATTAGGAATGCAATTAGATTTGTTTGTTTGATTAATCTGAAATGAAGACTGGAAACAAATGCTGACAATTCAAGACATGACAGTTTCTGTAATAATATAATAATACGATTAATTGATGACTCGTTGAGAAATGGTGACTCACCATATAAATAATTGATTCCCTAATAAAAATGTCTCGGACATCTCCTCGTGGATATTCATTCCAAATACTCTCAAACCCATCGAGACATTTCATCATCTGGGGCTCAGATAGTCTGTTCAATTGTGCTAGAATATTGCGTTTAATTTTTAGTTGTTCTCCATTGGAAATTGTATCATTTTTAGTAGATTTGTTGTGCATTTTTGACTCTTTATTGATATCCATACTATCTTTATCAGAATCAATATCTACACTGTTTTGCATTTGTTCTGTTTCATCATCTACACTCTCCTCTATCTCTTCATCAATATCTTCTACTTCTTCATCAATGTCATCTGACTCTTCATTATCATCTACTTCTTCATCAATGTCATCTGCATCTTCATCAATGTCATCTGCATCTTCATCACCTTCTACTTCATCTTCCAAATCTTCCATTTCTTCATCAGAAACCGCCACTTTTTCAGTATTTTCTATACATAAATTTATTAAGTATATTTTAATTTAGACGAAATAAAAATATCAATATAATATATTTTTGGTTTAATGCATTAATATTAATATGAAAAATAGAGAAAAGTTGGGAGAAAAATTAAATATAAACTTACCATTATCTGAAACCGGATCCAAATGACAAAATAATTCTAATAATAAACATAAACTTAAATAAAAAATAATTATCTAAACCTTCTATCTGAGATTTATTTTTCCTTTTCTTAATTCCCAAAAGTTTTTCATACATTTTAATTTCCCTTTCATCCTTTTTTATTCCCGATAATAACCTCTCCTTCAAGTAATTTTTAGGGATTGTTTTGTCTAATAAATTAAATATTTAAATGTAAATTGTAAATTACTTTTGCCCATTTAAAATCAATAATTATGAAAAATATATTATTTAATATAAAAGTGATATTATTTAAACAATTATTTTAAAAATTTACATAGCCCGAGAATTATTACTTTATTCAAAATAAATTATTGTTCAAAATTTTTTTATTTAAATTGATTTTCTAAAAAGATATCTAGATAAAGTGCATGTTTTGAACATAGATCATGTGAATACAAATACAATTTTATTCAATCATCTTCATTCAAGATCAACTGGAGCTATAGGAGCCTTAAGAAATACCAAAACGGTTTACTAAAATTAAAAAATAGATTGAGAAAAAGAAGTTTTTTTGGCTGACACTAAATGAAATTTTCTGATATCCCTTCTCAAGTTTGACATCTCTCTCTAAAACTAAATTGGCTATTACTTCAGGGTTCCCGGGTTTTCATCTAACCCATTTATTTACGCTAATTACATTCATATTGTGCTCCCTATTTTTTCCGGGTTTCCTTCGTAACCCAATTTCGTTGCTTAATTAGATCATTTTTGTGAACGGCCAAGGTTTCTCACACTGCTCGTGTTTTCTGTTGGCTCAGACTTCCAATTAGCTTGAGATTTCTATTAGCCATTTAATTAATAATTAATTTCATTTTTAGTAAATATTTCCTTCAGGAGACACCCTATCAATTTAATTTTTTAATATTTGGATTTATTTCGTCATTTGGCATCCACTCATACCTGTTTCTCCACTCTAAATATTTAAAAAATGTTAATTAATTTTGTATTTTAATTATTATTTTGAATATTGATTTTTATTGATTTTTCTTTTTGTTTTTGTAATTTTGTTAAACCCCAACAATTCAATAAGCTGCTATAATCAAAGAATTGGAGTGAAAAGAATTTAAAAATGTATTTCTTTAGATCAATTTCCTTTATTAATAAATTTAATAGAAGTGATAACAATGGAATAGTTTTTAGAGGTGTTAGCAATTTAATACATTTAATATAATAATAATTAATACAATTATTTTAAACTTAATCTCATTCATAAATTTAATGAAAGAGTTGACATTCAACTTTGTAAATAATTTTTAATAATTGTTCAGTGTTGAATGAAAATAAAAATAATACAAAAATAGTAAAAAATTTTTAAAATTTTTAACAAAACGTATTCACTTTTACAGAATAATTTCAAAGTTTCAATGAATCACATACAAAACTGTGGGGTTCGTGGACGTTTGGCCTTGAATCCCTGACATACAACCTTTCGACCCTCCACTGGTTACCAGTTGCTAGGCAACGTTGGTGATGCAACCAATGGTTCTGAAATCGCCAAAGGTGAGATTTATTTCTAAAACTGCTAAGGCCTGGCCTTCAGTTGGGTTCAGTGAGCTACCGTTAGAAGGTATGTGTTCGACTTACACTTTTCGGACTTTAACTTTCAGGTCGTATATTTTCTGAATCTCTCAGAATTTTAGAGACTCATTGTTTACAACAAAATAAACAAATAACAAGAAAACCATAACTATCATATTGCTTGGCAGCTGGTGGGTAAAAGATATAAGATTTTTACGGTCACTTGCAAAGGATTTCCACCAGATGCGCACACAAGAGATATAACCATTGGATAATCGTCAAAATGATGTTAGAAATGTATCCCAATGGGCGGTTTCTAGTAAAAGTTAAGCTATATTATTGTTGGGCCAGCACACAAATAGCCTTGAGAATTGTTTAAATGCATCAGTAATACAGCACGAAAATCCAGCACCAAGATAACTTAAAATACAATATACAACACCAACTAAACACTTTAAAATCTGAGAGAATATAAATAAATATAAAATCAAAAACATAAAAGTAAAATAAAATAAATACAAAATGCATCAAGAACCGCACGAAATTTACATAAAAAATAACATAATAACAAGAAAATTCGACCGTAAAATGACCATTTATATAAAAGTAAAAATTAATGAATTAAATGAATAAAAATAAAAGATTTTTAGCTGAATAAATTTATTTAAAAATGTTAAAAATAAATCACTAATTTAAATTAAGAAATAAATAAAAATTTAATTTAGATAACACAAATAATTTCAAGGTCGAATTTTGTTTAATCGCAATAAAACTAACACGCAAGGTTAAGGCCAAATTATAGGTATAAATACTGATGCGTTTTCCCAAATTTTCAACTACTACTTTGTAGTATTAATTTCAACCAAATTTAAGATGCACATTTTTTATAAATCTTACTTTGTTGTGTGATTTTTTTTCAGATATTTTCAGATCATTAATCTACAGTTATCAATATTTTCAGGTTATTAATCTACAGTTATGTTTTGTAGCAATATTTTCAGGTTATTAATCTACAGTTATGTTTTGTAGCAATATTTTCAGGTTATTAATCTACAGTTATGTTTTGTAGCAATATTTTCAGGTTATTAATCTACAGTTATGTTTTGTAGCAATATTTTCAGATTGTTAATCTACAGTTATGTTATTTTGGTTTATGTACATCGATGCCAGATTTAAAATTTGTTTATATGAATGCCAAATATACAGTTTATGCGTCGAGACTTTTGCCTAATTCATGTGGTAATTTATTTTTTCTATTATTTTATTATTGGTGGCCCACAGCCAAAGACACATCACAAGTTAATGAAATCATATACAGTATTCAGATTCGTGTAAGTGCGTGGAATACGCCGATGATCTGTGCCCGTGAAGACCCGGCGTGCGGAACACAGGGATCGGAACGTCAATATTATCCGTACATAGGGTAAATTGGAGGGTAAATAAGTAGCCCTTTGGCTACTCCTTCATCATCCGTTTCCTGTAAAATTGACATAAATTTTTAACAACAATCGGCTCAAAATCTCTAACACCGAGTAGTCCAGTGGGCACTAATTAACTATGAAATGAACATACATAGATCTTAAGGACAAAGAGAGGGAACGGGTAGCGGGAAAAATTGCGAAATCGTTGCAACAGTTAAAATGAATAGCCATCGGAAAAAGATTAATCCGAACGACCAAAATCATGAAAATAATGTTTTTAAATAAGAATTAAATAAATTAATTTCAGTTGATGCGGAAAATATGGGCGAGACGCTGCTCAAATTTTCCGAACTAATTCAAATACTTAACAAAAATAGTAACGTAAAAATGGAACGTGTAAAATAAGGGCGGAACGCTGCTCAAATTTTCCGAGTCAATGAAAAGACTTTGTCGAAAACGGTAGAATAGGGATGAACCGTAAAATAAGGGTGGAACCCTGCTAAAATTTTCGAATTTACAAAAATACTTTATCGAAAACCGAAAAATACAGATGGATTACGGCTAATGTTGTATATCAATAAAAAAATTTTAACACTGAGGAATAAGGACGGATCCCTACAAAATCTTAATAATAATAACGATAATGATAAGGGTAATGGGGATTATAATAATAATAATAATAATAATAATAATAATAATAATAATAATAATAATAATAATAATAAATAATAATAATAATAATAATAATAATAATAATAATAATAATAATAATAATAATAATAATAATAATAATAATAATAATGATAATAATAATAAGGATAATAATAATAATAATAATAATGATAATAATAATAATAATAATCATGGTATTTGTAGTAATGATGATAATAATTATGATAATAATAATAGTAGTAATAATCATAGTAGTAATAACAATAAATATAATGGTAGTTATAGTAATAAAAATAATAATAAAGGTAATAGTAGTAACAATTAAGAAAGGTAATATATATAATAGTAACAATGATGATGCTAGTAATAATAATAGGGAACATTGTAGTTATAATAGGGATAAGGGTACGAGATGTACTGTGTTTACTTAACATAACCAAGGGTTTGCAGACCATAAAAAAAATCATCAACATGGACAATAATAAGAAGGACCAAGCGAATGGACATAAAGATAGATGATATGAGAGTATAGGTTAACATTTGACAGAGATAGGAGAATAATGGGACCTAAAAATCAAAATCGAGCACAGGTCTTCTATCGGCAGCTCGTTGAACCCATGGATCGTTCGGTCAATTATAGCATTAGCAATAACGCTCACTTTTTGCGGACGATCTACCCACTCGAACACAGTTCCAACGTTGCTTAGCAACGGGTGCCGAGTGGTAAGCGAAGAATAGTTGTATGGGGTACCTGGGTAACAACCATATAGTTTCAAAATATCAACACCCAGAAACCCACCATTATCATGACTGCTAATACCCTAGGAAACCTTTGGGTTTTAATTATGGATCCCTCTGTCACTAATTTAATTGAAATAATATCGATCCTTTGATCACTTTATTTTGTTTTAAAAGCACTGTTTATTGAATATTTTAGATGATTACAAAACGAACATCGACTCAAATCCCAGAACATTTTAATGATTATTACTACAAATTTATTGGTGAATGTCAGAAGATGAAGGCCCAAATTTCTTTATCTGCCCCAATAGACGAGCGGTCTTCAATATGCGTCTTCTTTTTTTCCCGCTTTGCTAGGATGACATTTTTTGTTGTTTGGTTTTGGTTGCGGATTACCTTGGGCTTGAGTCCGATGGAAGCTTGAGATGGGTCAGGTGATGTTTGGATCCATATTCCAAACTGTACTGGAGTGATGCCCGATCTCTCCTCTGATCGTTTCCTTTAACTTGAGTTGGTAGTTCTTCCTTTTTAATTTGTCTAATTAGGCCATTATCTCAGTGTACTGATTCTTCAACAATTCATTCTGTTGCTTTAATTTCGTTGCCTGCTTCTGCCGAATCTAGGTCTCCTCTATCCGACGACATCTTCGGATCATCGACTCAGCTCTTTGGCTCTGTTTAAGGGCCTCGTTGTGGTAATGAGCTACGTCTTGTAGGAATCTTTCTGCGTCTATTGTTTTGTTTTGGTTGGATTGCATTAATATAATGGAGCAAATTTTAGATTGAGTTGAAACTCGAGTTTGAAATAATCTTATGGCCATAAAGATGATGAAAATCTACTTAAGTTAAACAAAGTTAGACAAAATATAATGGGTTTTGAACCGATGTAGGCTTTATAAAGAATTCCATCACTTTTGAGGAGTTATTTAGTTAAGTTAGTTATTTCAGGAGCAGATCGGTCGAGTGAAATATGTGTAATAATATCTTTTTAACCGAAAATGTGATCGAAATCTGCAGATTCACATTCCTTCCCCCTTAAAATCCAAGAATTCAAACTTATTAAAAATTAAAATTAAAACAAGAAATTCCGTTATATTTTTAGAACGGAATTTCTCAATTCCACCCACTTTCTTGGGGTAAGTGATTTGAAATAAATTTCTTTACGTAGATTATTGGTTTTTTAATTTCAGGATTTCCAAGATTTTTCAAATTTCTTCCCTTCTCGCTTGGGACTTTTAGAGAAGGTATCCCAGATTGCGATCAAATCAGGTTGTTGATGTTTGTATTTTGTAAATAAATATGTTTTTTACTAATTGTTAATTTTTTTTTATTTAATTAAACTCTTTATATAATATAAATAGGTAAAAAAGATTTTTCCTAACAGTAATTTTTTATGAGAACGCGATTCTCTTGATTTTTACCTAGAATTCTTTTTTAGAATAATTAGTATTAAAATATAAAAGCAAAATTCTTTTTCATTAACAATTTATACAAAAGTTTGTTAGAGGAAAATTTATTAAAATATTTTTTTGTTGGAGACTCCTTTCACCTCCTTCGTTCTCGTAAGGTAATTGTCCGTCTGCTCTCCTTTATTACATCATACTCCAGAGAATAAATATTAATAGTAATAATTAATATTGAATAAAAATAAAAAAATTTAAAATTAAAATTTAGTGAGTGTTGGGCAATAACTGATTTTGTTTAACCAGCACGATATCGCCTGTGTGTTCTTGAGCGGAAAACTTAAAATTTAGAAAAATTGGAGAATTTAAATAAAAATAAAATAAATAAAAAATTAAAAAAAAAATTTTCTGTAAATAAAAATATAAAAATTTAATTTTAAATTAAAAGAATAAAAATTTTATAATTTTGGAATATTCTGGAAAGTTCCTTGTTTTACCGCATCAAAACACACACACGAACAATCGTGATATATAAGGCAATGCTGGATAGACAAATCTCAGAATTTTCTCAGAATTATTCCTCTACTACTTCTTAGTACTATTCTTATTAAAACTCGTTATTGAAAACTATTTTCATTTTACGTGAATTTGAAAACCGTTTTATACTTTGTGCATATTTTTGGAACGAAAGTAGAGAAAGTAAATTTTTTTTGTTTGGTATTATTTATAATGTTATTATTTCATGTGTTTTGGCTTTGGGAAATCTTACTTACTTTTTATAACAGGGTTTACTTTAATAAAGTTTAGCTTAAAATAAATTTTTTTTTATTATTATTTTAAATCTTTTTATGCTACGATAATTCGATTATGATATCCTTATTTTTGAACCTCCATCATGAGGAATTAATTTGAAAATATTTTTTGTTGCGTTGCTACAGCGTTATTTGGTACTCACCATAGCCTACACGCACGCAAGATAGTAAAATTGAAAAAAATTTTTTCGTTACCCCGGATCGAATTGGTATGTTAGTGGGGGAAGCCGTGGTAAAGGTAGTAGCTGGAGCCGCTCAGTATTCTCCACTTCCTAAATCCTATCGCATAACCCTAGAAAGAGTAGTGTTGAGGTCCTGGGAAAAGTTAAATATAAAGATTTAAAAATATCATGAAAAACATACGTATAGTAGTATTTAGTAGAAATAACCGAAAATTCCACGACAGAACACACTTTAGTACCAAACGTTACTATCTAGTCTATATAGCACGGAATTGCAACACTAACCGAAAAATTTGAGAAAGTTGACATATTTGACCACAACGAACCATATTTGACAAAAATCGACTCGAATCAGGAATATATATTTATTTAGACTTGCAACAGAATTTTCGAATGTCATTGATCGTATCTTATCAATATTTTTGATTGTAATACTGTTATATGACGAAGGAAAACCACTAGACACCTTCGTGCTGACAAAGTATTACAGGACCTGGCCCAACAAATATAGAATTAACATTTACGCAGAAAAACGATCGTAAACAAATCCCAAATCAGAACGAGGAACAGCAGACAATCAACATCAGAGACAATACTACAATTCATTCGATTATCGACAATCATTTATTCTATTGTTATCTGTTTGACAATTATTTAAATCCATTCATTTAGACAATTGTAAATCAACATTTGTAAATAATGATTATTTAGATCTGTGTATTCATTTTTATAAAGGGTGTAATTTATTTTTATCTATTTTATGTAACTTAATAAAAATCCATTTTATTCATTCATTTTGTATAACTTAATAAATTTTATAAAAACAAAAGGGTAAAATCAGTAATACTAAAATCAATTATTATTATAATCATTATTATTAGTATTATTATTATTATTATTATTATTATTATTATTAAAATTTATTGATCAATTGTTTTTTTCAACAGCTGCAATCATTTACTTTTAACAATAATCATTTATTTTCAACAAAAGTGAATTGCTCTTATCGCATTAAAAAAATGAATAATATAAATCATTTACTTCTAGCAATAATCATTTATTTTGAATTGCTCTTATAGCATTTAAAAAATAAATTAAAATAATATAAATAAAACCCATAATATAATTTACTATATATACTAGAGCTAAAACTCAGTATATTGCCCTAAAATATTGCGACACATTTTCTTTTAAGCTAATCTCAAAAAAGAACTTAAAATTGGAGCAGAGCTCAACAAAATCATTTTTGCATAACAAACACAACACGCATACATAACATATAACAGATAACACAGTTTGACACGCATTTTTCTTTGAAATCGAATGCTATTTTGTCGTGCGGAAATTTGGTAAATTTTATTCAATAAATCTTATATAACGAATTTGTTTTTGATATATTAAAGTTATATATATACTAACACCAGTGCAAGTTGAGACTCACTAAAATCGAGACCTCAACAATACTCTAAATAACCAAAATCGACTATAGACTCGAAATCCAACGTTGATCCAACTACTTAGACCATATTATTTTGGTAACGACACAATACTATACATTTTACAAAAATAAATTCTATGACCCCACAGATCAAAAAATGACTATAAATAATTTTATCATCGTTGTTATGGATCAGTTAAAATTATTATTATTATTACGAAATTTATTATTATTATTATTATTATTATTATTATATTGTCATTATTGTTGTTAATATATTATTATTATTATTATTACTATTATTATTAATATTATTATTATTACAATTATTATTATTAATATTATTATTATTATTATTATTATTATTATTATTATTATTATTATTATTATTATTAATATTATTATTAGTACTATTATTCATACTTTTGTTGATAACCCTATCCGTACTAGCGTAAATTCTAACCCAACACTATCATTATTAACACATCACTATTATTATTATTATTATTATTATTATTATTATTATTATTATTATTATTATTATTATTATTATTAATATTGTTATCATTAGCACTGTTGTTATTACTACTAGCCTAATAATATTACCATTATTATTATCATTATTATTATTATTATTCTGACATTATTATTATTATTATTATTATTATTATTATTATTATTAATGTTATTATTGCTATTATTATTATTTCCAATGATGATCATTGTTAGTATATGCTTAGGTTCGGTATTCTTAACTTCAGTGCTAATATTCTTATTATTTTGTTATTGTCATTATCATTAGTATTGTTATTTATTATTATAGCTTTGATATTGTTACCATTATTATTACTAACCTTATGATTACTATTTTATTACTATCATGGCTATTAATAATTTCATTAAAGGTTTAATTATGAAAAAGAATTGAAAAATCAACAGATAGATACACCTATTAAAAATTTATTTTCATAAAATAAAAATAGTTCATATAATAAAAATTCCATTTTCCATATTGCAAGGAAGTTGTTGAACTTGAAGCGCAGAACCTGAAAGTTAAATTTTAATAAAATTCACGTTAAATTGGTAAACCAACCTTGCCGGAAGTGTCCACACCTATGGGAGGCAGCTGAATGTTGTTCCTCTCTCTTGGGAGCCTAAATTTTCATAAAACGTTGGGAAAATATGACTAAAAAAATCAATACTTACTTATTATAGAAATTACAAATTGTTTAATCCGTTTCCATGATAATAAGTGGCAAGCAGGACGGATTATATATAGATCAAATGATATATAATGGAATTTCGATTTAACCATTGAGTTTTGAGGATCAGGATGATAACATGTAATATAAAAATGAGACGTTTTTTATAGTTAAGTTAATTTCATTTTATAAATTAAAATTTTTATAAATTACCATTGTTGGGCCAGAACACAAATAGCCTTGAGAATTGTTTAAATGCATCAGTAATACAGCATGAAAACCCAGCACCAATATAACTTAAAATATAACATACAACACCAACGAAACATTTTAAAATCTGAGAGAATATAAATAAATATAAAATCAAAAACATAAAAAGTAAAATAAAATAAATACAAAATGCATCAAGAACCGCACGAAATTTACATAAAAAATAACATAATAACAAAAAAATTTGACCGTAAAATGACCATTAAGTTAAAAGTAAAAATTAATGAATTAAATGAATAAAAATAAAATATTTTTGGCTGAATAAATTTAATTAAAAATGTTAAAAATAAATTATCAATTTAAATTAAGAAATTAATAAAAATTAAATTTAGATAACACAAATAATTTCAAGGTCGAATTTTTTTAATCGCAATAAAATTAACACGCAAGGTTAAGGCCAAATTATAGGTATATATATTGATGTGTTTTGACAAATTTTCAGTCTTAATTTTCAGAGAAAAAATTCCAGTCTAAACTGAGTTGGTGTGCGTTGCAACTGAGAGCCGTGCTTTCAGGCAATTAGCACTAGTAAGTGTTTTTCCTGAACACGACAACTTTCAGTTGCCGTACATTGGTGTGAAGCGATATAAATGATTGCATGATTAAATTTTGACCAATTATGAAAATATATGTATGAATGTGCATGAAATTATTGACCAAGTGTACAGAAATATGAGCGAATACTGCATGAATTACTTGACCAATTTGATTATATGTATTCGGATGAAGCGATGAACAATGATGATGCCAATAAACGTCCGATCACTATGTGAAATATGTCACGTCAAATAAACCGTATGCTCGAAACTTTTACTCAACTGATATGGTAAAATTTGTTTATTTTTCCTTTTTCGGCCCACAGCCAAAACATAAAGCAAGTCAGTAAAATCACACATAGTTACCGAACTGTGTAAGAGCGGTGTAAGTCCGCCAACAGTCGTGCCTGTGAAGGTTCCGGCGTGAGAACGCAGGAACCCAAACGTCAAATCATGGAATTAAATAGCGAAAGAGAGTAGATTGAAAGTGGGTCTTTTGGCTCAACTTTCTTGCACTTAATTTCAATAAAATCGACATAAACTGTTTAAAAACATTCGGCTCAAAATCTTTAACACCGAGTAGTCCAGTGGGCACTTATTAAATATAACATGAACATGCATAGTTCTTAAGAACAAAGAGAGGGAAAGGGTAGAGGGGAAAGTTGCGAAATCGTTGCAACAGTTAAAATGAATAGCCATCGGAAAAAGATTAATCCGAACGACTAAAATCATGAAATAATGTTTAAAAATATATAAGAATTAAAATAAATTATGTTGGATTGAAACGGGAAATATGGACAGAACGCTGCGCAAATTTTAGGAAATACTTAAAACATTTATCATGAAACTATAAAATAAGGGCGGATCGCTGCTCAAATTTTCCGAATTAAGTAAAATACTTATAAAAAATAGTAAAGCAAAAGTGTAATGTTGTTCAATTGTTGGTATGATATTCTAATAAAACCGTAAAATAAGAGCTGCTCAAATTTTCCGAGTCAACTAAAATACTTATCAAAATAGCAAAGTAAAAGTAGAATACGGCTCAGTAATTAATAAGATATCGGATAAGACCGTAAAATAAGGGTGGAACGCTGCTAAAATTTTTCGAGCTAACAAAAATACTTTGTCGAAAACTGTAAGATAAGGATGGGTTACGGTTTATGTTGTATATCAATAAAATATTTTTATAACGCTGAGGAATAAGGACGGATCCCTACAAAAACTTAATAATAATAATAATAATAATAATAAGAATAATAATAATAATAACAATGATAATAATGAGGATAATAATAATAATAATAATGATAATAACTATGATAATAATAATAGTAATAATAATAATAATAATAATAATAAATATAATGGTAATGGTAGTAATAAGAATAATAATAAATGTAATAGTAGTAACAATTAATAAAGGTAATACATATAATAGTAACAATGACAATGCTAGTATCAATAATAGAGAACATTGTAGTTATAATAGAGATAAGAGTAATAGAGATACGGTGCGGGTACTTACATAAAAAAGGGTTCACAGGCCATAGCAAAATCATCAATACGAACAACTATAAGAAGGACCAAGTGAATGGACATAAAGATAAATGATATGAGAGTATAGGTTAACATTTGAATGAGATAGGAGTGTTGCGCCAGAACACAAACGGCCTTGAGAAATGTTTAAATGGATCGGTAACACACATGCAAAAATAACAAGCAAATTTAAATAAACCTATTGAAACATCAAATAAACCCTATCAAATATGAGAGAAAAAAGAGAATTAAATATAAAATAATAAACATAAAAATAAATTAAAATAATAACAAAACGCACCAAGATTCGCACGATACCAACACAAACATAACAAGAAAACACAACAAATTCGACAAAATTAGAAAATTAATAAAAGTTCATGAGAATGAAACTTAAATCAAAAAATTCGAATTAGTAATAATTCAATAAAAATCCTAAATGAAAAATTATTAAAATAAATCAAAAAATAATAAAATTAAAGAATAGAATTCACTAGAAAATAACAAGGTCGAATTTTGTTTTACTGCATCAAATTTAACATGCGAGGTAAGGGACAGAAAATAGGTATAAATACCGATCCATTTTCACATTAAAACTAACCGTTTTTGAAAACATTTTTTAAAAATCATTTTTGATCTAGAATTTTGTTTGCAAATCTATATTTAGAACTTACTTTTAGGTGAGAATTAGTTTATTTGGAGCTCTCTCTCCACGTCACATCCTCGCAACCTCGGTAGAGCTCTGCTTGGATGTCGGCGTGGGGGGAGATGCAATTTTATGCTTTATGTTTTATTGGTTGGACAAGTAATTTTGTATGTTGATTATTTAATATGTTAATAAATATTTATAATATTAAAATTGTTTTTCATGCATTTTATAATATTAATTAATCTGTCGAAATTTTTCCGGCCCACAGCCAACACCTATCGCAAGTAAATAAAATCTACATACAATTCAGATTCGTGTAAGTGCGTGGAATTTCGCCAATGATCTGTGCCCGTGAAGACCCGGCGTGCGGAACGCAGGGTTGGAACGTCAATACTATTCGTATAGATGAAACGAGAAATAAGGAAGAAGTCTCTTGGCTGCTTCCTCGTTTCTCATTTCTGTAAAATCGACCTAAATTCTCTCACACACGGCTCAAAATCATCACACCGAGTAGTCCAGTGGGCACTCATTAAATATAATATAAACACAATATGCGCCTAAGGCCTACTAAAGGGAAAGGGTACGGGAATAAATCAAATTGAAGTCGTTGATATAGCTAATTTGGATTAGCAATTTGAAATAAATTTGATAAAAATCATTGGCATAATTAAATCGAATTTACATCTCGGAATAAAATATTAAACGTTATTAAATCAGAAATTCATTGATTCGAGTAAATTATTGATTATTGGTTAAAGATAAATAACTCCTTGATTAAATTAAATTGACTAGAATAATTATTGAGCTAAATCAATATAATTCATTTTCTCTAAAGTAATTTATTGATTAAAACTAAATGATGTAAATTCGTTGATTAACAGTAATCTAATTCGTTGAGTAAACTAAAGAAAGTCATGGGGTAAACCAAGTAATTCCTCATTTAACATTAAATTGATTTGAATAAAAGTAAAGCAATGCTCTGATAAAAATCCAGTAAATCTTTGAGTAAGAAGAAAGTAAAGCTTTGATCCATTGATTAAAAGGGTAAAATAATTGATTAAAATAAAGTGGTGTACTGAATAAAGTAATTTATCGACCAAACAAAATTTTAAAGTAAAATTAAATAATTTATTAATTAAATACTCATCGATTTAAAAGTAGGGTAACTCATCGATTTGAAGCCAAATAATTTATTAATCGAAAGTAATATGTTAAAAATAAGGAGATTTTATTGATTAAATGAATTAATTAATGGATTAAAGGCAAACTAAATAAATGGAAAATAAGTACAAACCCGTCGCTAAACTTCACAATCAGCTAAAATAAATTTAACGAGAAGTCATTGCTAAAACGTTATATCATTATTTTAACGAAAAATTGATATTGTTATTAAGAAATTGGGAAAAGCGTTAATAGGAAATTGTTGACCAATTCATCATAGCTTAAAATAAAAGTGACTTAATTGATGATAGCGTTTCATTTAAAATTATCTAAGGCGTAAATTTCGAATGCAAAACCCAAATATAGACCATAAAATACGAAAACCAGTACCTAATCGATAGAAAATCAAGAGTACACAAAATTTTAATACGATAGAACAATCAAGACGACATCCAAAATTTAT
Organism: Schmidtea mediterranea; assembly: GCA_022537955.1. Classification (NCBI taxonomy): domain Eukaryota; kingdom Metazoa; phylum Platyhelminthes; order Tricladida; family Dugesiidae; genus Schmidtea; species Schmidtea mediterranea. Next base: position 177,354,219 of record CM039680.1, read on the forward strand.
ATTAATATCACATTAAATATCGAACCATAGGAAAGGCTTACCGCTGATTTTCGACAACACTGGTGAGGTGATCTGAATTTTTCGAGAAACGATAAGAAAAAATTTCCAACAGGTAAAACACTAAATAATAAAATCCCCAACAGAGAAAACTTCGACGGCATGATGCAGATGCTTTCCTTAAAAAACATTGCTAGAAAACGTCAAATGCAATGAAAATATGTAGCTCACTAAATAATCCACGAACGCGCGATCTTAAAAGTTCATTCGCCTAAAATAAATTTCGTGAATTACCAGTTGAAAAATAAACAATCTTACCAGTTGACATTTCCGGCGATATAAACATTCACTATCGTAGCTGAGTTATAAGTGGCATTCACTTCCTGCCCGTCTGATTTTCAATTGTATATTCTTCGTTATATCTATCGTCGATAAGAGATCATACATCATTTTTCTCTATCAAGTTATGCATTCGCCAAACATCTCAGACGAGGACTTAGAGTTTCAATCTCTAAATGTTACAGAAACCCCCTTAAGTAAATTTTAATTAATTTCTATAACAAATTCATAATCATATTCGAGCCACAGGAACGACCCAGAATCAACACCATATCATTAGTGAGTAAACTCCCCGGATTGAAGGCCGTGAATCAATAAGCCATACTTGTTAACGTATCTTAGTGTTCTTGCATCAGACAAACCCCAAAATCCTGTCATCCCACCATTAAGCACGACAAATCAATTTTTGGCTACGCACCCTCGTCAACCCCCTTAGGCCAACAATGTCGCAAATATTTAATTAGAAATTACTAATCAGAAAATTTCGTCCTGATCGCATTAGAAAATTGTCAACGATTCATCTCTGGAGAAACGAATTTCTCGGATATTTATCTCGCGGAAATAAAGATACTGGCCTGACGATCGTTACCAATACCTTTTGTAAATTCCTCAGCCGAATCATTAGATCATTTTTTCATTATCATTCGACCCAGGTACTTTAATTGATCAATGGATCAGACATTAAGTATGAATTTGTAACCTTTGTAACTGTCTTGTGTTTCAAATAATTAAACGGTAATTGTTAAAATCACTTTATTTTAAAACATATGAATGTTTATCTATCAAGTTATTGTTTCGTAAAAGTTAATTCACTTAATTCAGTTCTATTCAAAATTTAATAAATGTCCAAATGACATGTTGAAAAGTTTTCTTACAGCATTATTTATTGATTTTACTTTATATTAATACTTAAATATATATCTAACCGAATATTATGAACATATACAACGAATAAACCATTGGTACGCAAAATAAGATACGGCCGAAAACGAATTGCAATTTTCATTTTTAACATCCATAAAGATTTTTTTTTGAACGGACCCTTACGCCATGAGAACGCGTAACCCAGTAGCTTTGAAGTATCATTCTCCCCCTCTTCCAAATACATTGCCAGACCAGCCAGTAAAGCACGTTCAACTTCGAGTTCCGTGAGTTTTAGCGCATTTGAAATTGAGTTAATCCAGTTTTCTTAAACGACGAGAAATGTTACATAATTGCGAACCACCAGATCACCGTCCCAATCTAAAAATGCCAAGAGAAATACTGAGTAAAAACAATTTTTCCATTCAGGACAAACTGGAGCTATGGTTGAACTCCCTGCTCATGTCGTGGAGCAATGGAGGCAGGCATGGAATCGGGTGTATCGAGAGCGATGCCCTGACGTGCCCGAAGGAGACAAGCAAGAGGATATATCGCCAGAAGAATTTATGCGGCGGTTCCGGAAACTGTCTGATGAGCCAAACCCATCCCAGGACATCCTAGCTCAGTCCCAAGAGCTCCTGGAGGGCCTCCTACAACACCAGCGCCAAGTCGAGGCAGCTGTAGCACGGGCCACGGAATACCTGGCCAACGTCAAAGATGACCTGGCGGCAGGACGTCTGACCAGTAGTTATCCCCTTCACCGAGACCAATCCGGAATCTCAAGAGACCAGTGTTCGTGATCCCTGGTTATTCCCCAGAAGAAGGGATCAAGCGATTCCTCGCAGACAAGTGATCATCGAAACAATGACAATTAATGATTTGAACATTTTGTTATTTGGTATAATATTAGTATTATAGATCTAAAAAGTCTTTCCCTTCTTTTATTTATTGTAGTTTTCATTTCATAAATATGTTTAAGTTTAAATATACTTATCATTATAACAGTCATCATAAAATTCAACCCTTATTATTCTAGAAATGGACCCCGTGAAGTTATTCCAAAATGAATTAACTCATGCGAGACAGGCCAATAAGAAACTCCATGATCAGCTCGTCCAAATAGTCCGGGAAACACAGCAAATTAAAGCGACTTGGATTGAGCCCAGAGAGTCAAACAACTGTACCAAAAACTAACCGCGGCCCAGAAGGGATGGGCAGAAGAAAAACAGTTAGTACAAGGCCTAAAAACTCAAATCAGGGGGCTAGAGGTAGCGTTATCCGCCTGTCAAGAGGGAGCAGCGGTGACCTACCCTCTAGTCTTTGCCCCTGCTCAATTGGCCTATCGCGAAACGAACACTACCCCATCTACAACGTCAACTATTACTGCGACCACTACCCCAATCACCCCATCAACAACCAGTCGTTGACCTGGACGCAAGGAGCGGGCTAAGCGCCGAGCCGCTCGATCTTCCAATCCGTCTGGAACCTTATGATCCATGTATTTAATAGATAAATAAAGCATCGTTTATATATATTGTAGTTCCTGTATACCTCTTATTGTATTGATATCATCTTAGGGTTTTGAAATAACATTGTAGAAGGGTTTAAATAAGAAGCACTACCCATTTTTGCTTCCAAACTAACGTCAGTAAACAGTTAGAGAGACGATGGAAATTTAAACGCAAGGGGACCAAATGATTAAAAGCGAGCACAGGTCTTCTATCGACAGCTCGTGAACCTGAGGGTTGTCCGAGCAATTACAGTACTAGCGATAATACTCAATTTTTGCGGACAATCCACCACTTGAACACATTACCAACGTTGCCTAGCAACGGGTGCCAAGTGGCAGCTAGAATCATTTTGTATGGCGTTACTGGGGCAACCATAAAGATAAGCAAGATTCGAAACCCTGTAACCCACCAGGAGAATAATGGGATCTAAAAATCGAAATCGAGCACAGGCCTTCTATCGGCAGCTCGTTGGACCCATGGATCGTTCGGTCAATTATAGCATTAGCAATAGCGCTCAATTTTTGCGGACGATCCACCCACTCGAACACAGTTCCAAAGTTGCTTAGCAACGGGTGCCGAGTGGTAAGCGAAAGATATTTGTATTGGGTTGTCTGGGTAACAACCATATAGTTTCAAAATATCAACACCCAGAAACCAACCACCACATAGTAATTTAAAAGTGAATAATTTCATTTTTTAACTTTAGTAAATTAAAATTTTTAGGATTTAAATAAATTTCTTAGTGGAAATATTTTTAAATAATCTTTAGAATCTTAGAAATAAAAATTTTCATATTATTATTATTTTTAGTATGAGTAATGTGAATATAATGAATTTGGAAATAATTATTATAGTTATTATTGTTATTGTTAATATTATTATTTTGATATTTGAACACGAATTTTAGATACAAGTTTTTCAGAGATTGACGACTACATTACTAGGATTTTGAATAACATGCTGACCCTGTGAAACTTTGTGTGACTAAGAGAACTCAGAGTGTCCCAACAGTGGGCATAGCACGTCAACCGGTGCCACATCTATGAACACTGTTGTAGATGCTCTTCCTGGACATATAGGACAGATAAAATGCGCGTGCTCATCCCTTCCTTCATCCAGATAGTATAATTCGACACTGAGAAGAGTGTTATCTTAGAGATATATGGATATTTTAATGGCGTTATACATAATTTAAATGTTCATAATCAATTGTTAATAAAGCTAGAGGTATTAAAATTTATTTCTTTCAGTGGAATCAAATAGAAAAATGATGGAGAAATTTCGAAGGGATATCTCCGAATATCATAGAGAGGCTTTAAATCAGAGTCAGAGGGCGGAGGCCATGGTACGGAAATGCCGCCACATGGAACAAACATGGCTACGTCCAGAAGTGGCATCCAACTTGAAGGCAGAGATAGAAGGATTGAAGAGTAAATTGATACAGAAAGATGAAGCCCTGTGGCAAGTGGAGGAGAAGGCCCAGGCGCTGGAAAAGGAAGTTAAAGATCTCAAGTTGAGGGACGAAATTCGCACAGGCCTGGTGCAGAGTGGGTGACACTATCGGCAGAGCAGGAAGCCATAGTGATCCGAAACGTGATAGGGAAAGACATTGGTGTAAAGATCCTCACCCCAGGACCCTCACGCTTGCTAGTAGAAGTTCCGAAAAGAAACAGGAAGAGAAATCGGCCTAGCAAGAAGGAGCGTGAGAGGTTGTTTAAACTTCATAAGGCTCGCTTGATTGGTCATATTCTTGACGTGAATAGGTTCTAAAGCACCACGCGTTCAATCACTCTAATTTGTGATGAAACCTTTTGATGTCGTAAATGTTAGCAAATTTAAATAATAATAATATATTGGTGTTAAGTTTGATATTAGTATTAAAAATGAGTTAAAGCAGTTGAAAATCGGAATGTCGGAATGGTTGAGTTATCAAGTTAAATATTAAATTAGATAAATAGGCGAGAGAAGGACCGATAGAGTTAGAGCACGAAGTCTTCTATGACAGCTCGTGAAACTAAGGAGGGTTAGGGCATTAGCAGTTCTTGTAGAGGAGCTCACCTTTTGCTAACCTTCCACCCACCAGTTCACAGTACCAACGTCAATTTTTGACGGGTGACTAGAGGGTAAAATCTCTTATGCAGGAGCTGGGTGGGAAGTAGTGAGCCTTAGGCAGGTTAAACATTTTTTGTGACCAATCAGTGCCCAGCTAGAGTATAATAATTTCTTTTAAATTCTAAGGCAATATGTTAAATATTAATAATGATAATTAATAATAAATAAACATAAGACAAACACTTAAATCTTCACTCCAATATCCTTCACAGTTACATTCCTAATTACTATGGCCTCTTGTTCGGGCCGATAAAATCGCGCCACTCTGCACTAATCCCGTGCGGATCTCGTCCCTTAGCTTCCATTCCCTAACCTCCTTCTCCAGCACCTGAGCCTTCTCTTCGGCTTGCCGCAGGGCTTCGTCCTTCTGTGTTAGTTTGTTCTTCAACTCTTCCATCTCCGCCTTCAACTTAGATACCGCTTCTGGACGGAGCCAGGTCTGTTCCATATGGTGGCATTTCCGCACCATGGCCTCCACTCTCTGACTTTGATTTAACGCCTCCCGATGTTATTTGGAAATATCTCTCCGGAATTTTTCTATTAGTCTTCGGTTTGACTCCACTAAAAGAAAATGAATTTAACATCCCTAACTCTACGAACAATTGGTTATGAAATTTTAAATTATGAGTAACACTATTCAACATCCCATATATTTCTACGGCGAAACTCTCCTTAGAGATGGGTTTATACTCTCTGGATGAAGGAAAGGATGGGGCACGCGCATTTTATTTGTCCTATAATTTCATGGAGAGTATCCACAACAGTGCTCATAGACGTGGCACCGGCCAACGCGATATGCCCACTGTCGGGGACACTCTAGGTCCTCTAATTCTCACAAAGTTTCGCAAAGTCAATATGTTATCAAACACCCTAATAATGCGGTCATCAATTACTTAAAATTTGAATTTTATACTCATATCCATAATAATAGTATAATAATAAAGACTCTAATAATATTAACAATAATAAACATTTCCATAACAATTATAATTTCATTAATAATAATAATAATAATAATAATAATAATAATAATAATAATATTGATACAAATGATTTTTAAAATGTCAAAATTTTTTATTCTTAATTTCTTAATGAAAAATTATACTTAACACCTTAAAATTTTTATTTATTATCGTTGGAAAATAATATTATTTAATTTCAATTACTATATAGTAATTTATAAAATTTTAATTTATATAAGGTAATTAATTTTACTATAAGTAAAACGTCTTATTGCATGTTACCTGCTATCATTTCGAACCTTAAACTCAATGGTTTAAGAGAAATTTCGTTATATGCCATTTTACCTATATATTCCATCATGCTTGTAACTTATTGCCATGGCAACTTAATCAACAATTCCCAATTCTTATATTATAGGTAAGTATTGATTTTTAGATACTTTTTAATTATTATTTTATGCATTTTAGGTATTTCTGACGAAGCAGACCCTCCAAACCAGGAACAATCACCACAGATACATCCAGCATAGTAAGTTTTTTTATTTTAATTTATATTAATCTATATTTTAAATTGTAGATCTCCTCAGCTTTCCCGGAACATGGTAAACTAAAATTCCAAATGACCTTCGCCAAAATTTGTGATTTTCTTTGGAATTTATAAACTTAAATCCAGTAACGTTGTTTTCCCTGTGTTCCCAAGAATAAATTATCCTTCTTTTCTTTATTTAATTTTAGATTTTTCTTAAATTGATTTTAGATTTTAACCTTAAATAAATAACTTTATGATTTTCGATCTCATTGATGCTTGGCTCTGTTTCTTAATTTGAGACGGTTAAGCGTGCGAATAATGATAATGATGATGATAGCAATAATGATAGTAATAATGTTGTAACCCGACTATCATTAGTGATAATAATAATAATAATAATAAATCTAACAATCATAACTTAAGGACAATAATAATAATAGTAAGTAATAATAATAATGGTGGGTTTCTGGGTGTTGATATTTTGAAACTATATGGTTGTTACCCAGACAACCCAATACAAATATCTTTCGCTTACCACTCGGCACCCGTTGCTAAGCAACGTTGAAACTGAGTTCGAGTTGGTGGATCATCCGCAAAAAGTGAGCGTTATTGCTAATGTTATAATTGATTGAACGATCCATGGGTCCAACGAGCTGCCGATGGAAAGCCTGTGCTAGGTTTCGATTTTTAGATCCCATTGTTCTCCTATCTTCTTCAAATGTTAATCCATGCTGTTATATCATTTATCCTTATGCCTATTCCTAAAATCATCCTTGTCGTTGTCGCATTAATGATTTTCTTATGGCTTGTAAACCCTTCGTTATGTTAAATATCCTAACAGTTTATTTCTTACCCTTATCCTTATTATAACTACTATGATCCCTATTGTCGTTACTAGCATTGTCATTGTTACTATTATATGTATTACCTTTATTAATTGTTACTGTTATTACATTCTTATTACTACCTTTACCATTGTATTTATTATTATTATTATTATTATTATTATTATTATTATTATTATTATTATTATTATTATTATTATTATTATTATTATTATTATTATTATTATTATTATTATTATTATTATTATTATTATTATTATTATATTATTATTATTATTATTATTATTATTATTATTATTATTATTATTATATTATTATTATTATTATTATTATTATTATTATTATTATTATTATTATTAATATTATTATTATTATTATTATTATTATTATTATTATTATTATTATTATTATTATTATTATTATTATTATTATATTATTATTATTATTATTATATTTATTATTATTATTATTATTGTTATTATTATTATTATTATTATTATTATTATTATTATTATTATTATTATTATTATTATTATTATTATTATTATTAATATTATTATTATTATTATTATAATTATTATTATTATTATTATTGTTATTATTATTATTATTATTATTATTAATAATATTATTATTATAGCAGTGGGATACCGGCTCTCTAGCTCAGAGGCCATCTAGCTCAAATACCCCCCCCGGCAAAAATTTTTTTTCTAAGTTTAAAAGTACAAATTTTTTAGAACAAAGACAATGACTCATTCAAGGTCATTGGATGACTCATTAATTTTTTCAAAGTCATTGAAACAAAGACCATTACTCATTCAAGGTCATTGGATGACTCATCAAAAATTTTCAAGGTCATTCAAAAGTAGGTCAAGGTCATATTATTTTTGAACATTTTAAAATTTTAATTTACTACGTATTTTTATAAGTAGTATATATTTTGTAAATTTATTTTATTATTATAATTATTATAATTAATATATTTATTATTATTATTAATATTAAACGATAACGCCAATAAAAAACCTTTCTTACGATATATTTCGATAGCACATCTATCATCTTCAGGTACTCAAAACCAACTAAAAATATTATGAATTAACATTTAATTTAAACAAATTATTTTTTATTAATTTAATTTTTTAATAAATAAATATTTTTAAAAATATATTTTAAATTAATTTTAAGTTTTAAATTTTTTACTTATATTCTAATTTTTTAAAAATTAATGCAATTTAAAATTTTCAATTATTTTAATAATATTAAAAAAACAAACATGATTTAACATACGTAAACTATTTAAAAACATTCAAAACATTCGTAGTCACAGCACTCGGCACATTAATCTTTGGATCCAATGACCTTATCAGCAATGCTTCACATATCACTCGTTCCCAATAACTATTAAAACTTCTCAACAAAATTCTAAAATCAGACATTCCGATATCACTTTTACAGCCTCTATTGTGTTCACTAATATTGGTCAAACCCTTCAATCGACAATGCTCTAGAACTCGAGTACAGAGATGACGGGAAGTCTCTCCAATGTATGTGGCATTACACCCATTACATGTAAATTGATAAACGAGATCAGAACACAATCCAACCGGAGTTTTTGATTTATTAATAAACATATTGCGTACCTTACACGAATTAGAGACGATCTTATACTCTAAATTTCCTATCAGTTTACCCAACTTCCTCTTATAATTTGTAAAGCCTTCAGAGTACGGCAATACTAACACATATTTAGGCTCAATTTTTTTATATCCATTTTTACCATCACCCAGATCAACACTCAATTCACACCCATCCGACAAATTACATTCAGACTTTCCACAACATGGATCCTTAGGATTTTTAATCAATTTATCAACAGTTTCTTTTATCATTAACAATAAAAATGATTTAGAATATCCATTCTTTATCAACAACTCAACCAATTTATCAACACTTTTTACCGAATTAGCAAAAGTAGAAGATAAAGCCCATGAACGATAAATCAATCCTTTCACCATATTTCTCTTATACTTAAATTCACAAAAGCTTTCTGGAGAAGTATAAAGACCAGTATCAGTTGGTTTTCTATAAATCTCTGTCTCATACTGTTTATCTTTGCGTTGAATTAACAAATCCAAAAACGCAATTGATGACTTTCTCTCCGTTTCACATGTGAATACAATGTTTTTATGTAAACTGTTCATAAACTGCAAAAACGGTTCTACATGTTTCTGGTTTTCAAATATAAGAAAAATATCATCCACATACCTTTTATAAACAAAAGGTTTTTCAAATTGGAAAGAAGCAATTTTCTTTTCCAAACTAGCCAAAAATATTGATGCCATCGTTGGTGCTAAAGGGGAACCCATAGCGACTCCATCTATTTGTTGATACCATTCATCATTGAAAAGAAAATTGACATTTGAAGTAGCAAATTCAAGAAGTTTTCGAAATGCCCTTCTATCCAAAATGTGATGTTCCGAATCATTTTCATTCCACAACGCACAGCATAAGTCAATTGTCTCAACCAGTGGCACATTTGTAAACAAACTACAAACATCAAACGAAACCATAACATCATTCATACTTCGTTTTTGTAGCTTTGCAATACAAGAAACAAACTCAAAGCTATCCTTACATTCAAACTCTGATCGCATTAATGGTTTTAATAATCCATCTAAAAACTTTGCTATTTTATACTGGGCAGTACCAACCATCGACAAAACTGGTCTCATAGGTACACCATCTTTATGGATTTTTGGTAGCCCATATAGTTTAGCTGGCTGCGATCCTATTGGACGAATAGACTTCCCTACCTCTTCATCAATAAGCTTCTTCTCAATAAAACCATTCAACATTTTTTGCACAAACTCTTCATCCTTAAGAGGAGGTAATTTTCCATTCTTCCGACCCTTTGGCAATTTCACAAACTGAGGAGAATTTAACAAATCATTCAACTTATTTACATACACATCATGGTCAAGAATGACTATCCCATTTCCTTTGTCAAACTTACAGATATTTATATTTTTTTTAGCTAAGTTTTTTAAAGTCATAAAATCCCTAATATTCTGCTTTTTGTTTTTATCGATATACTCCATCGTACTTGCACTTAACGAGCTCTTCACATAATTACCATTAATGCCTTTCATCGATCGGGCTATATGAAAATATAAACTTTCAATTTTTGCACACAATTTTGTTTCATCCAAGCGATTCTTAATACAGTGATTTGGACCAAATTTTAAAACACGCTCTTCATCATCATTCAACACTATTTTACTCAAATTTATCACAGTATTCTCCACACTAAATTTAGAAATCCCAAATATTTTTCTCAAATTAATCAATTTTTTAATATGAGCATTCTCTTTAAATTTTATTTGCACAATCGAATTTTTGATACACCATTCTACACATACTTGTAAACAAAACTCATTCGTAGCATTATTTAACATTAATCCAATATTTGTTAGTTTTTTATCAATGGAAGTTCTCCTTATTTTCTCTGATTCCAACATTCTTCTTAACGTTCTTCTATGTATTAATTGGACATCTTTACTAGAAAGACAATCACTTAGTTTCATTTTATAAATGAACGAAGGAATCTTCTTTTCTTCTAAACAAGTCTCAAGAAAACTAATGTCTAGTTCCTTTCTTTTGAGGGAGTTATAAACCTTCATAAACCTTTTGAATATTGGAACAACTGCAGCATGATTTATAAATAAATAATTAAATAAATTTGGCAACGATTTAATTAAACGATAACGCCAATAAAAAATCGTTTAATTAAATCGTTGCCAAATTTATTTAATTATTTATTTATAAATTATTAATATTATTATTAATATTAATATTATTATTAATATTAATATTATTATTATTATTATAATTTTTATTATTATTATAATTTTTATTATTATTGTCAAGGTTATTGGATGACTCATCATAATTTTTCAAGGTCATTGAAAAGTAGCACAAGGTCATTCAAAATTTCTCAAGGTCATATTATTTTTAAACATTTTAAAATATTTATTTACTACTTATTTTTATTATTTGTATATATTTTGTAAATTTATTTTATTATTATTATTATTATTATCAAAATTTTATTATTATTAATTTTTTTATTAATATTTTTATTATAAAAAATTTCATCATTATTATTATTATAAAAAAAATTATAATTATTATTATTACTTTTAATTATTCTATTATTACTTATAAAAATTTATAAATACTTATAAAAACTTTAATTATTATTTTTAATATTAATATTTTTACTATTATTATTATTATTATTATTAATATACTTTATACTTATAAAATTTTTAGTATTATTATTAATAATACTTTTAAAAACTTTTATTAATTTTATTATTATTATTATTATTAATATATTTATTATTATTTTTATTATATTGTCAAGGTTATTGGATGACTCATCATAATTTTTCAAGGTCATTGATAAGTATTTCAAGGTCATTCAAAAGTAGGTCAAGGTCATTGGATGACTCATCTTTTTTTTCAAGGTCACTCAAAAATTCTTAATGTCATAGTATTTTTAAACATTTTTATATAAATTTACTACTTATTTATATAAGTAATGTTTTAATGTTTTTTAATTTTAATTTTATTATTATTATAATTTTTTCAAAGTCATAATATTTTTAGTCTTTTTTAAAGATAAATTTACTACTTATTTTTATAAGTAATATTTTAATATTTATTATTATTATTATTATTATTTTTAAGGTTATTGGATTAGTCATAATATTGTTTCAAGGTCATTTAAAGTATGTCAAGGTCATTAAAATTTCACAAGGTCTTAGCTTTTTTAAACATTTTTATATAAATTTACTACTTATTTTTATCAGTAATGTTTTAATGTTTTTTAATTTTAATTTTATTATTATTATAATTTTCTCAAAGTCATAATATTTTTAGTCATTTTTAAATACAAATTTACTACTTATTTTTATAAGTAATGTTTTAATACTTATTATTATTATTATTTTCAAGGTTATTGGATGAGTCATAATATTATTTCAAGGTCATTTAAAAGTATGTCAATGTCATAGTATTTTTAAACATTTTTAATTTTAATATACTACTTATTTTTTATAAGTAGTGTTTTAATGTTCTTTAATTTTTATTCTATTAGTATTATTATTATTATTATTATTATTATTATTATTATTATCTTATAAGTAGTGTTTTAATGTTTTTTAATTTTAATTTTATTATTATTATTATTGTTATTTTTATTATTATTATTAATATTACAAGTTTTTATTATTATTATTTTCATTATTATTTTATATAAATTTTCAACAAAGTATATAAAATTAATATTGAATAGAAAAAGTTTGTTCAATTGTGGTTCATAGTATACAGGGATAGAACAATTGTAAATGTTTGTAAAAAGTTAAAGAAAAATTCTATATTTTTAAGAAAATATGTGCAAATAAATATCAAAACTAATTATGGCTCAAATGTGTGTGTTAAACCATCGATATGTTACAGTGTTTATGGAAAAACATTAATGAAAATATGTGTTATTTTTCAACAATTTATGAAATATTTATTTTATGGCTAATAATGTGTATGTGTTAAATCATAAAAATAGTTCAATATTTATGTAAAGTTTGAGATTTTTAAGAAAATGTATATAATTTATGATACACACGTGTTTTTTTTGATTGAAATATGTGTGTTTGTTTTACCGATATAAGAAAAACTATGGACAATTTTTAAGAAAATACACGTAATTTATGATTATCATGGGATTAGAATTTGATTAAAGTTGTGAGAAAGTTGTTAAATTTCAGATAAAACTGATTAATTTGTAAATAATGTTATTACTTTGAAGAAATTTTAAAATAAGACCTTCAGCAAATTGTTAAGAAAATAGTAGTTATTGAGTAATACTTATTAAAATTACCAAAGTTTTATAATTTTTGACAAGTCTTGATAGATCTTTAATAAAATTTGTTAGTACTTTGAAACAAGAATTTAAAAAAAAAAGTTTCAACACAGTAGCAAATCGTAAAGAAACTAGTACTTATCAGTTAATTAAATTAACTAAGTTGTAAAATAATTGAAAAAATTTGTTAGATTTTTTAAAATTTTAAGATTGTTAGGTAATTATTCTAGGTACTTGTTGAATGAAAATTAATGTATTTTATCAACAGCTCATAGTTTTTAATCTTACAATTTCTCTTCATTCCTGGAAATAATCGTAAATATTTAAATTATTCAGAAAATTGTCAATAAAAACATAAATATTAGGTAACCAAATACTTTTAAATACTAGTCAATTTTAGTATTTAATTTAATTACAAATATAATAATAATAAAATAAATACTTGTATACAAATAGTTACATGAATCAATCAATTTCTTAGAACTGAAATCTTATCGATATATTCTGATTAACCTTAAATCAATGAAAAAAGTAACAATTTTCCTAAGTATTTTATAAATTCAACCAACTCAATCCCCTTTAAAAAAAATACTATAAATTCGACTCTCAACCAATCATTCCTCTTCAAATGTCATTTTTCACTCCATTATACCAACTATATTCATAATTTTTATAAAAGCCTATCAAGTAGATAATATTTACCTTTTGAATACCAATATTCATTCCAGTAAATTTCTTTAGAAATATTATAAATTACTCTCTTGACCAATCATTTTCCATCAAATAACAAAATTTCCAGCCATATTCAATATTTTTCATAAAAAAAAATCATAAAAATACCAATTTAGATAATATTTACCCTTTAAATAACAATATTTAACCAACCCAACCCCCCTTAAAAATGACAACAAACTTGTTAATTGACTATTTCTCACTAAAGTAAATTCCACTCTAGACCAATCATTTCCCATCAAATAACACTTACTCTTACCCTACCAACTATATTCATTATTTTTTATAGAAATCACCCTTTAAATAACGATATTTAAATATAATTAACCGACAAAATCTACTCAATTGTTAAAAAGTTTTAATTGAATATAATAGTAATTCATCCACTCTTAAAGTACAATTCATTTTCAGTGAATATTTTTCATCTTTTAAGTATATTTGTTGATCAGTGAATAATTCAGACTCCGTTTAAAGTATTTCCCAATATTTAATTGATATTTCATCTCATCATTGAGAAATTTACCGTGTAATTTATTAAAAGCAATTCTCGATTCACTGAATATTTGTTAGCTTCAATTCATATTTTCTCACTTTAATGATTGCTTTCCTCTTTAATGAATATTTTCTCTCTTCAATTAATGTTTTCCTTATTCAATGAATGTTTTTTCCTCTTCAACGAATATTTTTCTCTTCAATGAATATTTTCCTCTTCGATGTATATTTTCTCCATTCAAAGTATATTACCTTTGTAAGTGTTTAATATAGCAGTTGATATTTCATCTATTTAGTAGATATCTTTAACTATCCCACTTTTTTCAGTAATTTCACCGATTTTAGTCACTTAATGTACTCTCTCACCAATATTACTTCTTCACTGAAAATTTGTATTCGACAAAAATAAAATAATTTTAGGCTATGTAAATCAATTAGAGCTTTTAGGGAAATTTTATGATAATTTAAGTAATATCTAGTTTTACGATGTATTTATTTTAGTAAATTTTAATCATCTTTGTGAATTTATGGTTTTCTTTTGTAATTTTAATGGATTTAGGGTTTGATTATGTTTTAAATGAAATTATTGAAGAAATTAGGGTAAATCTATAATTTTAGACACTTAATTTCTTGAAAATTTATTAGATTTGACTTGATTTTAGGATTATTTTAAATAAAAGTTAAATTTAGGATCAAAAGTTTATGAAACATCTATTTAAGATAATTATTTAAGAATTAGAATCAAATTTGACTGATAGATTTAATGATATTTTAATTATAATTTTATGTTCTATTTAAATAGTTGATTAAATCAGTTAATTTTTAAAAATATTTTAGTGAAACCTACGATTTTAACTGATTTTATCTTTCATTTTCAATTTTATTGATTTCATGGATATCAATCACAAAAGTAGTATAATTTACAGATTTTTAAGACAATGCTCAGTGTGGTTATCAGTATACTTATGAAAATCATTGATATATCTCTATGGGTTGACTGGTAATTTTTATTGAATTTATACTTGATTTACTGATTAATTTTAATTATTTGAGCAACATGATATATATTTTACAATAATTTAATTTATGTGGGAAACATAGACTTTATTCGATTTTAGTCATTTTTGATGAATTTTTTATTTGATAGAATTTTTCGCCAGAATCAAATTGTGGTGATTTTCAACGGAAAATGTTGGGTATCGATAACAATTTTGTAATACTAAAGAAAATTTATTTTTATTAGTAAAATTCAGATTTTTATGATAATTTTAAGTGGGAATTTGATTGGTTGAATACATATAGTAAATATGATCCGAATGATGGATTCTTAAGGATCTTATTCGGTTAAATATAGATTTCTAAAGAAATTTTACCTTGTACGGTTTTTACAAAAAATATGTATATTATTGGTGTAGTGAGGAAAATTGT
Organism: Schmidtea mediterranea; assembly: GCA_022537955.1. Classification (NCBI taxonomy): domain Eukaryota; kingdom Metazoa; phylum Platyhelminthes; order Tricladida; family Dugesiidae; genus Schmidtea; species Schmidtea mediterranea. Next base: position 177,369,953 of record CM039680.1, read on the forward strand.
CATTTCAAGGGAAATTATTGATTAAGAGGAAATTTTATGATATTTTAAGGAAATAATCGATTAAGAACAAGTTTGTTGCCATTTTTAAGGGTATTGAGTTGGTTGAATATCTGTGTTTAAAGGGTAAATATTTTCTAAATGGAGAATATAGAGGAGGAATTTATAATATTTTTAGGGGGGATTTATTCAAATAGATATTAATATGTGTGTAAATCTTTTGAGAGAGTGGGAATATTGTCATTTAAAGAGAAATGATTAGTTAAGAAGAAAATTTATGATCTTTTAAAGAGAAAAGGATTGGTCACGAGATGAATTCTATTTTAAGGGGATTTCAAGAAATTTATTCGGTTGAATATCGATATGTCGGTGAATTTTTATGAAAATAATGAATATAGCTTGGATTAATGTCATTTAAAGAGAATTGATTGGTTGAGAGTAAATTTTATTTTAGTGAGAAACAATTGGCTAAGAACAAAATTTATAATCTTTTAAGGGGAAATAATCGATTAAGAACCGATTTGTTGATATTTTTAAGGTACTGAGTCGGTTAAATATCGTTATTTAAAGGGTGATTTCTATAAAAAATAATGAATATAGTTGGTAGGGTAAGAGTAAGTGTTATTTGATGGGAAATGATTGGTCTAGAGTGGAATTTACTTTAGTGAGAAATAGTCAATTAACAAGTTTGTTGTCATTTTTAAGGGGGGTTGGGTTGGTTAAATATTGTTATTTAAAGGGTAAATATTATCTAAATTGGTATTTTTATGATTTTTTTTTATGAAAAATATTGAATATGGCTGGAAATTTTGTTATTTGATGGAAAATGATTGGTCAAGAGAGTAATTTATAATATTTCTAAAGAAATTTACTGGAATGAATATTGGTATTCAAAAGGTAAATATTATCTACTTGATAGGCTTTTATAAAAATTATGAATATAGTTGGTATAATGGAGTGAAAAATGACATTTGAAGAGGAATGATTGGTTGAGAGTCGAATTTATAGTATTTTTTTAAAGGGGATTGAGTTGGTTGAATTTATAAAATACTTAGGAAAATTGTTACTTTTTTCATTGATTTAAGGTTAATCAGAATATATCGATAAGATTTCAGTTCTAAGAAATTGATTGATTCATGTAACTATTTGTATACAAGTATTTATTTTATTATTATTATATTTGTAATTAAATTAAATACTAAAATTGACTAGTATTTAAAAGTATTTGGTTACCTAATATAAAATACATTAATTTTCATTCAACAAGTACCTAGAACAATTACCTAACAATCTTAAAATTTTAAAAAATCTAACAAATTTTTTCAATTATTTTACAACTTAGTTAATTTAATTAACTGATAAGTACTAGTTTCTTTACGATTTGCTACTGTGTTGAAACTTTTTTTTTTAAATTCTTGTTTCAAAGTACTAACAAATTTTATTAAAGATCTATCAAGACTTGTCAAAAATTATAAAACTTTGGTAATTTTAATAAGTATTACTCAATAACTACTATTTTCTTAACAATTTGCTGAAGGTCTTATTTTAAAATTTCTTCAAAGTAATAACATTATTTACAAATTAATCAGTTTTATCTGAAATTTAACAACTTTCTCACAACTTTAATCAAATTCTAATCCCATGATAATCATAAATTACGTGTATTTTCTTAAAAATTGTCCATAGTTTTTCTTATATCGGTAAAACAAACACACATATTTCAATCAAAAAAAACACGTGTGTATCATAAATTATATACATTTTCTTAAAAATCTCAAACTTTACATAAATATTGAACTATTTTTATGATTTAACACATACACATTATTAGCCATAAAATAAATATTTCATAAATTGTTGAAAAATAACACATATTTTCATTAATGTTTTTCCATAAACACTGTAACATATCGATGGTTTAACACACACATTTGAGCCATAATTAGTTTTGATATTTATTTGCACATATTTTCTTAAAAATATAGAATTTTTCTTTAACTTTTTACAAACATTTACAATTGTTCTATCCCTGTATACTATGAACCACAATTGAACAAACTTTTTCTATTCAATATTAATTTTATATACTTTGTTGAAAATTTATATAAAATAATAATGAAAATAATAATAATAAAAACTTGTAATATTAATAATAATAATAAAAATAACAATAATAATAATAATAATAAAATTAAAATTAAAAAACATTAAAACACTACTTATAAGATAATAATAATAATAATAATAATAATAATAATAATAATAATAATAATACTAATAGAATAAAAATTAAAGAACATTAAAACAATACTTATAAAAAATAAGTAGTATATTAAAATTAAAAATGTTTAAAAATACTATGACATTGACATACTTTTAAATGACCTTGAAATAATATTATGACTCATCCAATAACCTTGAAAATAATAATAATAAACATGTTGGGCCAGAACACAAACGGCCTTGGAAAATGTTTAAATGGATCGGTAACACACATGCAAACATAACATGCAAATTTAAAATAAACCTATTAAAACATCAATTAAACCCTATCAAATATGAGAAAAAAGAGAATTACATATAAAATAATAAATATAAAAATAAATTAAAATAATAACAAAATGCAACAAGATCCGCACGATAAATATATAAATATAACATGAAAACCCAACAAATTCGACCGAAAATTAATAAATCAATAAAAGTTCATGAAAATGAACTTAAATCAAAAAATTTGAATTAGAAATAATTCAATAAAAATTCTAAATAAAAAATAATCAAAATAAATTAAAAAATAATAAAAATAAAGATTAGAATACACTATAAAATAACAAAGTCGAATTTTGTTTTACTACATCAAATTTAACACGCGAGGTTAGAGACAGAAAATAGGTATAAATACCGATGCATTTTCACATAAAATTTAACCAATTTTGAAACAAAACGTTTGTTAATTCTTAAAAATCTATTGTGAATTTTAGGTGAGCAGTAGTTTTATTTGGAACTCTCTCCACGTTTCATCCTCGCAACCTCGATAGAGCTCTGCTTGGGTGTCGGCGTGGGGAGAGATGTATTTTTTATGAAATTTTTTGATTGGATTGAATTGGTCAAGTAATTTTGTACTTTGCTTTTAATATATATTAATAAATATTTATGATGTTAAAATTTGTTTTCATGAAATTAATTAATTTATTTGTCGAAATTTTTCCGGCCAACAGCCAAAACACATCGCAAGACAGCAAAATCAACATACAATTCAGATTCGTGTAAGTGCGTGGAATATCGCCGATGATCTGTGCCCGTGAAGACCCGGCGTGCGGAACGCAGGGGTTAGAACGTCAATATTATTCCGTATAGAAGAAAGGAGAAATAAGGAAGGGGTCTTTTGGCTACTTCCTCGCTTCTCGATTTCTGTAAATTCGACCTAAATTATTCCACATACGGCTCAAAATCATCACACCGAGTAGTCCAGTGGGCACTCATTAACTATAATATAAACATAAAATGCGTCTAAGGCCTATTAAAGGGAAAGGGTACGGGGAATAAATAAAACGAAATCGTTGATATGAATCGAAATAACTTAATAAATCCAACTTAACTATAAATTTTTAGTTTTTAATTATTATCGCATAAATTACCTTAACTACTAATAAAATAAAGAATTTAATTCTAAATCCGAGATCAGACGCATTTTTTGGGGATCCTAGCAGGGTAATCAATACTTCTTTCCACCATAAATTTAAAATTGTTATAAATTCAAAGGGAAAAACCCATAAATTAATATTACTATTACATAATTGCGGTATTAAAACCAATTTACCCTGAATATACGGTCAGGTAGAGAATTCGAATAACTACAGATCAGAGTACATCCATAAGCATAGCAAACGCATTTTTCAAAATACTCTCATAAAACGACCTTGTTGATGATTGAAATTGACAAAGAAGTTAAACGGTAGAAACATAATAAAATGCCAATGAATTAAATTCAATAGAATCAAGAAATAAAAACCCATCGAGCAGGCAATTTTATTTTTCACGACAATCCCTCCAAAAATTATACGAGAAACCTGTATTGACAGAACCCGTAAAACATCCCTAAAACTTCTGTAAAATTATGCGAATTAATTAAATCACTAACCCACTAGAAAACCAGACGAAATTAACCAAGCAGGATAATAAAATTCCAGAACCAGATAAAAAAGGAAATTCGTTAGAAAACGTCTATCCTTCCCAAGTTGAGTTCGAATTGATAGACCCTCCAAACTCACTCGATCATGAGGGGACTCTAACAATCGTTTATAATTCCATGATAAATCAAATCAAGACCGAATCAACATCAGAATTCCCCTGGAATAGGTTAATAATAACATGATTAAATGAAATAAACATTCCGACATTTCTCATCTCCAAACAAATCCCGTCACAAATATATGTGATAATATGCAAAACTGGGGAATACACTAAAGAAAAATGACGACCTTAAATACACATAATTAAGAATTAAAAATCAACCTGGAATATCGATCGAATGAGGGCTACGATCAACCGGAAACCATGAATCTCATTACATAAACTGAAAACTATCGTGATCATCGAGATTAGATTTCCGTTAGTCAATGTAAACACTTCACCTAGACAATAAATATCGATTAAATTTCATAATCATAAATAAAATTTTCTCACGCAAATGTTCTGGATTAACCACAGTGCAGCGGATGCGCACACAGCCACTCTAGTTTATATGATTAGCTACTAATGCCCACCAGTCAGTCTATTAATTTCAATTTTGGAAATATGAATCAAGCAACCACGACGACGAAGGAAAAACACCAAGGGAATCGAGTTCCCCAACCCGAGGTAACTTATTTTAAAATTTCATTTCATAAATTTTAGCTATTCTTAATTCATAAATTTTTAAACATGGATAGTCAGTATTGTTTCGTAAATTATCATTATTTCGTACAATTTAAAATAGATTCCATTAAATTTCAAATCAATAGTTATCACTATTTCATAAATTGGTAGTTACATGATTTTCGTAAACTTCGAATTAATGGTTATTCTTATTCCCCATGAGTCTTAAAATTGACAGTCAGTATTATTCATGAATTTTAGAATCGAGGATTATAGTATTTCATTGATAGTTATTATTACCGCATAAATTAGAAATGGGTGATTATAGGATTTCAGGAATTATAAAATTGAAAATCGTTTGATTTCCTAGATTGCATCGTTGTTATTGCTTCGTGGATTATGAGATGGATAATTGTCACTATCTCATAAATTGTAAATTGATAGTTAGTGATATTTCATAAATTAAAGGTTGACAATTGTCTCATTGCATAATTTTCGAATCGATAATCATTATTATTTTCGTGAAGGTTAGGATTCGCAATTACGATGGTTTCATAGATAATAAGTTGATAATTATTCCTATTTTCATGAACCTTAATTCAATATGCGTTTTATCCCATAAATCATAAATAGATGATTATTTTCATTCTGTAAAGGTTAAATTGATTTTGATGTTCATGGTATAAATGTTAAAGCGACCAGTACCTCCCTCACCTAAACTTTAGACGGGACAACTAAAAATTTTGTTTTCTCATGAATCCTACACTACCAACTGTTAAACTACCACCGATGATTTGAATAGACATATAGACATTCTTGCGGGACAGAACTAAATAGATATCCGACTAAAAAATATTTCGCCCCACATCGAAAGTATAGTTGAAAGATTTCCCTCCACAACAATTATCCGTCGACAAACGCTTATAACTCCTTTAATAATTGAATCGATACGGACGAAACCTTGACGTCAAAACGCGAATAGAGAAATAACAGATTATTCCGCAGATAATATAAGATACCTTGCAACTATGTTATACCGGTTCACGTAATCATAATGGTATTTTAGAAAAGCCAACGCCTCTCGAGTGGATTCCCGCCCATGTTGCGGAAGAATGGCGTCGGGCTTGGAAGCGAGCACGGCCGACAACAAGCCTCGAGGAGCCTCAACCCAAGAGACCGCATCAGACCGCTCTGCAGTTGCTTGGGTTGGAGAAGGACCCCCCTTGGGACGAACCAGTAAGACGACAATCAGTATCCGGCGGAGGAGATTCGAGGCCACGCGCGAAACCTCCTCGCCCGTTGGGAAGAAATCCAATGGCAGGTCGACCTGCAGGTAGTTAAGGTCAGGCAGTACCTTGCCAATGTCGAAGACGACATCTCTGTCGGACGAATTGCAGATATTTATCCGACCAGGCCGGCCCGCAACACCAGGCGACCAGTGGCCGTCATCCCAGGTTGCTCTCCGGAAGAAGGAGTTAGGAGATTTTTTGAAGAACCCTGACTCCCCGGATTAATGAAAGCACGGACAGCTATTTGTATTGTTAGTTCAATTAAAAAATAAAAATGTCGTTCGTTTTATTTGATGATTCAGTAAACTAATTTTCGCAACTTATGTTTTATATTAATCATACTTTTGATTCATTTGAGTTAATAGTGGAATTAATAGATTTCTATTGCAGTGATGACATCTACACAGCTATTACAAACAGAGCATGTCCATGCTAGACGAGCAAACGCGAACCTTCTCGACCAGATAGTTCAATTAACACGAGAAGCTCAACAAATCAAGTCTACCTGGTCGGACCCGAAGAGGACTAAGGCCCTTTACCTCAGACTCACTGCTGCTCAAAAGGGTTGGGCAGAAGAACGTCAACTAAATCAAAGCCTTCGGACACAAATCAGGGAATTGGAAGTCGCCCTAGCAGTTAGTTGGGAAGGGGAGGTGGTAACTTACCCGCTTATCTTCGCCCCTTCTCAGTTGGCGTAGAAGAGTTAGTTAATGTCATGGAATGTGTAAGGTGATTTAAAAAGTTAAGTCGGACATAGACCTTCTATTGATATTCCGAGAACCCAGAGGTATTCTAGGCCTTAGCAATTCGCGTTTTTGTGAATTCACCTTTGGCTAGCATCCCCTATCTGATGCATTACCAACGTCGCTCAACGACCAGTATCAAGAGGTTAAATCGAATGTTTTGTTGGAGTTTTCAAGCTACATTATTAAAAATCAATAACAATTCGTACGACAAACTAGTATTTTGCGAGCACTTAATAGGAATTTTATCGAAGTTCTTCCCTGTGTAGAGTTGTGGTTTTTGCTATCAGGTATCTAGCACACCTCTTGTGATTTAATTATGTCCGAAATGTATAAACACTAAAATATCTTATAAATAAAAATACAGTTTTATCACATGGTGAAACTAAAGCTTAACTTTACACTGTTTCAATATTTGTTTTCGGGTAGTTAACCAAAATACCAAGTTTATTATTTTATGAAACATATGAACAGGTAAAACTTCAAACCTTTTTAAATTGAAACGTAACATGTATGATATGTGGTGTATATAAAGTTGTTTTTATCAATATGTTAATAAAAAAAATTATACTTGTTATTGTTTCATATTTGATACACAACGCAGTTTATAGTTAATTGAATTATTAAAACATCCCGCGACAAAAGTTTGTCAATCAACAAGAATTTTCAAGATATTATTATTGTTAATATTATAATTATAACTATTATTAGAAGCAAGAATATAAATTTTTCCTTGTAGAAAAAAGTTCTAAATTTCGTTGGAAATTAAAAATTGAATTATTTAAATTTGTTTACATTTGTCTAACTTGATATTTCAATATTGACTAATTTTAAATTTCGTATAGTATTTTAATTTTAAATAAATTGTATTTTAAATAAAAGTTTAATATTTTTCAAATGGTATAATAAAGTTATTTTATTTTAAATATATGCTATTTTATAATTAGCAATTTATTAATTATTTTTTAGGATATTACTTTAGAAGAAGAAATAAATGAATTGGTATTAATTTTAGATTCCATCCGGAAATTAGACCAAGAATCTTTAACTGATGATAAAATTAAATTAAGAGAAAATTTAATTGAACTCATAGAATTAAAGAAAGAGGCATTATTAGATTATAAAAAATCATTTCTATTAAAACAATGTGAAAATAAAATACTGGGTGAACTTGATGAAGAAGATAAAATTATTGGATCAACGTGCAGTACTAAATATTTATTTAAAAATGGCTTCTGGGGTAAACGAAATTTTATCATATATGACTTAGTCTATATTGATAATGTCAAACATTACAATGGATTTTTTACCCATCCAGTTTACAAATGTGAATTGCCGTGCAAATTATTCTTAAACAATAAAGGAGATTGTAGTTATCATGATCTTTGCAAATACTGTCATGGGATTAATTTATCAGCCGATGAAATTATGGAACCAGTTGATTTAAGTACAGAAATACATGAAGGAGACATTTGTTTGACTCTAATTGAAGATGAAGAAGTTTGGCGGAAATGTAAAGTATTATTTATAGATTATGAAAGTAGCAGTTTTGTAGTGGAACTCGTTAAATTTTTGAATGACAAATCAGATAGAGTTTTCAATGTGGAAATGGGTAGGGTCGTCAAATATCCTATGGAAATTAACGAAGCGGAAAATTTCATAAATTCCTTTCAGGAAGATGAAACACAACCAATTGTTCCGTTAGTGAGTAGTACAATTTCACAATTTGGAGATTGGGAAAAACACACAAGAGGAATAGGATTAAAATTATTAATGAAAATGGGTTATATAATGAATGAAGGATTGGGGAAAAACAATCAAGGTCGTGTCAATCCGATCGAAGTCAAAGTGACCAATGTAAAAAAACCTAAGCCAGCTATAAATTGTAAACAAATACCCGTGAAAATTGTGAATAGCAATTCTAAAGAATGCATCAAGTTAAGTTTGGCGAGAAATGAAGATAAATTAAAAAAACTTCAAGCAAAAATAAAATCCTTGGAAAATTCAAAAGAGCGTCACAGTTCATGCCCGATTTTAGTAAGTTATGCTGCTAAAAAAATCGAGACGATGAAAAATCAAATGTTTGATCTAAACAAAGCTGATAAAATATTGGCCAAGAAATTAACGAATCAGAAATCAGATAAACCGAAAAAATTGAAAATTTTCTAGCTAATTTAATTAGTTTTATTGGTTTTTACTTATTATAAAAGAAATAAATTTACGTTTTTTGTCTTTGAATAAAATCTGACTTTAAATTTTGATATTTTATTTATTTACATTATGAATTTATAACTCGAGTACCGAAATCTCGAAAGTGGGATTGAAGATTAAAGTGGGGTATTTTCGAACATCATGTGAATTTGAGTATTAAAAAAGTTAATTTCGTCTATTTCCAATTTTTTTTCAATATTACGGTAAATGTTATCAAATTATAATTCATTGTTTTAAACAGACACTCTGCTTTCCTGGTGAATTCATATTTAACAAAAATTTATCATAATAAATAAAAATTTAATTACATCTCGCTGAAAAGCAGAATTGTACTTGAAGGTTTTCACTATTAAATAAAAATTAGCATTATGGGGGGAAAATATTATTTAAGATCTTGAATAATTATCTCATTTCTTTATCAAATCACAATTTAAATTTTCAAGATGTTGACGTATGGAGGAAGCATGGATTCAACCAGAAACATAATCAATTCTTGAAACAAATTGAAAAAAACCAATTGGATAGAGAGCGGAAAACATTGGATAATATGCAGTCACCTCTACAGGAAAAAGATTAAGAGATTTAATAAACTAGAACTAATGAATACCATTCAATCCGGCAAAATTGGAAGTGCCGGACACCGCAGGTAGGGCAAATGGCGTTATCGGGACCATGCAAGTGTCCAAAGAAACCACCACCGGACAAGCACGAAAGGAACCATATCAGAAAGGTGAAGGCTACTCGTTTGTTAGACAATCTAAAAAAAGCCAATGACCTTTTATATTGACTGAATGAATGTTGATGTTTTTATTTTTGATGCTTAGTAAAAATAATAGTTATGTCATTTATATTGTTAGAATTCTCAATATAAAATTTTCTAATTTTTAAAAGTTATATATATGAAAATTTGAAGGGACCGAAATGATGAAACAAGGAAGAAACCTTCTACAATACCTCTTAGATACAATGGTGTATCAGGGTATTAACAGTCATGGTAATATGATTCACTTTAAACTGATCACTGTTCATTACGACACATTTCCAAAAACACTCGTGACGGGTATTATTATGTGCGTATCTCATGGGAATCTTCTTGAAAGTTGTTGTATATAAAATCTTCTTCCATATCACTTGCCCAGCAATAAAAATATAGCAAAAAGACTTGACAAGTAAAAGGAATTTATATAAAATCAAGACTATATAAATTCCTTCGCATACCCAGATCACTGTCACTACGGGTAGCCACTCTGCCGAGGTACCGATCAATATTCAAATTACCACCTCATCTCGGACAACTCCCGACAGAGATGTACATTCTAGCGCGCGATCTTCGCTGAAGATCATCTCTGTCGTTGAACCGACGGTATCTCAAAATCAGAGGGCGAGTAATTTTCATCAAACCGGTTCAAATCCAGCAACCAAGCCACCCAAGCGCCGATATCTTCCAGTGGATATCGATGGAGAAGACTGAAGGGAGAATTCTACGATCTCGACAAGACTACATCCTGCTATACTGGACTTTTTGATAATTTATCTCTTTCTTTCGTTGTTGAATATTGTGACTATTTTATTTTTACCTTATTAGAATATAATTTTTAGCTTAGAAGTTTTGATTTCATTTCACAAATATTTCCTTGTCCATTTATTGCTGTTATTTATTTCTACCCAAATCAGATCGCGTGTCAGAAATATAAATTTTTTAAGGGTAAAATAAATGCTGAGCGTAAAATTTTAAATTAAAATACTAAATTGTAAAACGAATGGGGGGGTAATTAAATAAATTACGGAATTAACTGAAATTTAATTCGTAATTTTAACGTACAATACGAGGGTTCGATATGTTCACGGACAGTTTTCTTTCTTAAAACCTGGGGAATTTGACACACCCTATTATATTAAATTATGGAATAATGCGTAAGACCTTCCAAAGGCCGCTTCAAACCCGAAATCGAAGGTTATTCAAAGAGTAGTGTTGGTAACGACGCTCACCTGTTTGAATAGCATTTGGCTGTCGTACACATTGTCACCAAGCTTGGTTTTACCAACCTCTCCAAAGAGTAGGTATAATCCATAAGGATAAGTTGAAACGTGAAAGTTTCAATTGGTTTTTAGATTTCTACTTTTAGAGATTTATACCGAGTTTCCCGTAGGGATCATCAGTAGCCATCACAATACTCTGCCCAAGTAGACAGCACTCCCACCAATCCCCTCCTCCAGACCATGCCAGTTCGGAGCCCAGTTTTGAGCATCATTTAGCGATGCTTCACAGGCATACCTCTGATTGGTTATGTCTGCTGATGTGATGATATTGGCTAGATATCAACCCATTGTCTTCTAGTAATAGGCAGTGGCATCTAAGTGCTAGTGTTCTATTGGAAAAAGTCAACCAGCTATCATATTTATTCAATGAGGAACTAAGTATCTCAAGGACGTAACAAGCTAAAATAAACGAATTCGTGAGCACACCCATCAGTAATCTGGATACTATTAATAACAGACACCACAACCCCAAAGAGCATCAGAGGATGAAGGATGTTGAAAGATATAAAAAATGTATGTATAAAACGAAGGAGTGTGTGTAAAGTGTAAATAGAAATTGTGAATAGAGACAGTGTAGATAAAACGAAAAACGAAATGTAATCAAAAAACAAAAATGAAAAAAAATTAAAAAAAATCATAAAAAGATAACAACGAACGAAAATCAAAAAAAAACAAAAATCAGAAATATAATAAAAATAACAGAAAATAATCAACAAGGAAGGTTTAGATCTGCGAGGCCGTTGACAATGAAAGATTCGCTTGTGTTTTATGTTTGTGCAGCGCAAGATCTCTTTGCTCGCTCATTATTTTGTAACCATTAGAGTCTCGTTTCGCATATTCTAATCTTTGTCCTTCTATTTCGATTTGTAGATCACTTTGTTCTTTATCCTCGTTGATTTTTCTCACTGTGGTTTGCATTTTTTTTTCATCTGGTTGACTTTGATAGTGGTGAATTTTCTGAGATTCTCTTCCCTTCTTTCTTGTAAATTAAGTTTCGTTTGAAAATCTCTTCTATCTGTTCCCACATCCTCCAATTATCAAAAGATGTCCATTTCTGTCTTAAATCTTTCAGTTCTTTTACTGTTGCATGGTACTTTTGCTTCCAGGATTTTGCCTGGTTCTTTAGTTCATTTACTAATTCTCACACTTTTCCATCACTTTCGACCACTCGGTCACTTGTAATATCTGTTCCTTTTTGGTGCGGTATAACTCTTCTCATACTCTGATCTCGCTTCTGACTTGTTCAACTTGAACTTCAAATTCTTCTTTTTGTTTCCTTTCCCTATCGGCTTGGCATTGATGGTAAGTGGCCTTTGCTACTAGCTAAGATATTTGACCCGCCTTTTTTCCAATTATTCGTTGGTTTAAGTCATCTACTTTGTCTTTTAGCTGGTTATTACCTCTGTTTAATAACTCCAACCTTATGTTTTCGTGACTAGTTTTGATCTTCTGGTCTTCCGCTTGGGTTCGGAGTTCTATTATTTTTTCTATCTTTCGGTTAAGAAACTGGCGTATGCGACATCTATGACTCTATTCGTTTCTTTGTTTAGTTTATTCGATTCTGCTTCTACCCAATTCATACACTTCCTTTTCTAATTGGTTGTCGTTTTTGTTTATCAATTCTAACAATACTTTTCCATGGTTTATTTTTATTTTATTTTTTTTGTTCCTAATGTTTGGCCAGCACACAAATAGCCTTGAGAATTGTTTAAATGCATCAGTAATACAGCACAAAAACCCAGCACCAAGATAACTTAAAATACAATATACAACACCAACTAAACACTTTAAAATCTGAGAGAATATAAATAAATATAAAATTAAAAAACATAAAAGTAAAATAAAATAAATACAAAATGCATCAAGAATCGCACGAAATCTACATATAAAATAACATAATAACAAGAAAATTTGACCGTAAAATGACCATTTATATAAAAGTAAAAATTAATGAATTAAATGAATAAAAATAAAATATTTTTAGCTGAATAAATTTATTTAAAATTTTAAAAATAAATTACCAATTTAAATTAAGAAATAAATAAAAATTTAATTTAGATAACACAAATAATTTCAAAGTCGAATTTTGTTTAATCGCAATAAAATTAACACGCAAGGTTAAGGTCGAATTGTAGGTATATATACTGATGTGTTTTCACAAATTTTCAGCACAAAATTAACAACCAAATTTCAACCAAATTGACAGACTGTGTACAGCCAAATTGACCAGACAAGATCAGATCAAAATTAACAGGCTGTGTGCAGAGAGAAAAATTTAATTCTACTGTTAGCTGTAGCTGGTCAGATTGATTTTAAATTACCGTTGTCGATTTGTGGTATTACTTTCCTGTATATTTTTTCAATTGCCTACAATTATGGAATTTTATGATATGAAATGAAGAGTTTATATGGAGAATCTTTATGGAATTTTATGATATGAAATGAAGAGTTTATATGTAGAATCTTTATGGAATTTTATGATATGAATGTAGAATTTATATGAAGAATATACGATTACGCCTCGAAACTTTTATCGAATTTTATGATATGAATGTAGAATTTATATGAAGAATATATGATTACGCCTCGAAACTTTTATCGAATTTAGATGGTAACATTTAATTTTTTTTTTTTGTGGCCCACAGCCAAAACAAACTGCAAGTAATTAAAATTACACATAACTATCGACTGTGTAAGTGCGTGTACAATCGCCAACAGTCGTGCCCGTGAAGGTTCCGGGGTGAGAACGCAGGAACCCAAACGTCAAATCATGGAATTAAATAGCGAAAGAGAGTAGCTTGAAAGTGGGTCTTTTGGCTCAACTTTCTTGCACTTAATTTCGATAAAATCGACATAAACATTTTAACAACATTTGGCTCAAAATCACTAACACCGAGTAGTCCAGTGGGCACTCAATAAATATAAAACGAATATACATAGATCTTAAGGACAAAGAGAGAGAATGGGTAGCGGGGAAGATTGAGAAATCGTCGCAACAGTTAAAATTAATAGCCATCGAAAAAAGATTAATCTGAACGACCAAAATCATGAAAAATAATTTTTTTAAATAATATATAAGATTTAAGTAAATTATGTCGAATTGAAACTGTAAAATAAGGGCAGAATGCTGCTCAAATTTTCCGAGCTAATTCAAATACTTAACAAAAATAGTAACGTAAAAATGGAGCGCGTAAAATAAGGGCGGAACGCTGCTCAAATTTTTCGAATTAACAAAATTACTTTATCGAAAACCGGAAAATACAGATGGATTACGGCTAGATTTTTTTTTATAAGAAAAATCTCTCTTAAAGCTGAGGACTAATGACGAATCCCTACATAAAAATTTGTTGATAATATTGATAATAGGTATAATAATAATAACAATAATAATAATAATAATAATAATAATAATAATAATAATAATAATAATAATAATAATAATAATAATAATAAAAAAAAAATAATAATAATAATAATAATAATAATAATAATAATAATAATAATAATAATATAATAATAAAAAAAAAAAAAAATAATAATAATAATAATAATAATAATAATAATAATAATAATAATAATAAATAATAATAATAATAATAATAATAATAATAATAATAATAATAATAATAATAATAATAATAATAATAATAATAATAATAATAATAATAATAATAATAATAATAATAATAATAATAATAATAATATAATAATAATAATAATAATAATAATAATAATAATAATAATAATAATAATAATAATAATAATAATAATAATAATAATAATAATAATAAATAATAATAATAATAATAATAATAATAATAATAATAATAATAATAATAATAATAATAATAATAATAATAATAATAATAAAATAATAATAATAATAATAATAATAATAATAATAATAATAATAATATAATAATAATAATAATAATAATAATAATAATAATAATAATAATAATAATAATAATAATAATAATAATAATAATAATAATAATAATAATAATAATAATAATAAAATAATAATAATAATAATAATAATAATAATAATAATAATAATAATAATAATAATAATAATAATAATAATAATAATAATAATAATAATAATAATAATAATAATAATAATAATAATAATAATAATAATAATAATAATAATAATAATAATAATAATAATAATAATAATAATAATAATGAAGATAATAATAATAATGATCATGGTACCTATAATAGTAATGATAAAAATTATGATGATAATAGTAGTAATAATAATAAATATAATGTTAATTATAGTAATAAGAATAATAATAAATGTAATAGCGGTAACAATTAATAAAGTTAATATATATAATAGTAACAATGATGATACTAGTAACAATAATAGGGAACATAGTAGTAATAATAGGGATAAGGGTAAGAAAGATACTGTGTGGATGTTTAATATAACAGAGGGTTTACAGGCCATAGAATAATCATCAACACGAATAACGATGAGAAGGACTCGGCAAATGGACATAAAGATAAATGATATGAAAGTATTGGTTAACATTTGAAGAAGATAAGAGAATAATGGGACCTAAAAATCGAAATCGAACACAGGCTTTCTATCGGCAGCTCGTTGGACCCATGGATCGTTCGGTCAATTATAGCATTAGCAATAGCGCTCACTTTTTGCGGACGATCTACCCACTTGAACACAGTTCCAACGTTGCTTAGCAACGGGTGCCGAGTGGTAAGCAAAAGATATTTGTATGGGGTTGTCTGGGTAACAACCATAAAGTTTCAAAATATCAACACCCAGAAACCCACCATTAATAAATTTCGTAAATTTCTCTCACTTATTTTAATTATTCATTTTTTTCTGATCTTTCTTCCCATCCTTCAGCTCGCTCTTTATATTGCTTAGTTTTCTCCTTTTGCGCTTTTAGCTTTTGGTATGACAGGTTTAATATTTTCTCCTTTTCGGCTTCTTGTTTCATTTTCTCTTTTATCACTCTTTTGAACTCTTCTATCCCTTTTTCATATACCTTTTTAGTTAGTCTCATTATGTGATTCATTTGTTTCGTTTTAAGGTTTTTTTGTCTTTTTCGGCTTTTCTTTGTCATTGTTGTCACATTTATTCGCACTTTTTCATCTCAGATTTTATTTTATTCACTATTTCCGTCTCTTCGTTTTTTATCAGTATAGTTCTGTTCGTTTTATTAACTTCATCATCATCAATATTGTGAGGTCTGCTCTTACTTCGATAATTATTTCTCTGATATTCATTTTTTATAATTATACTTTACAATTAGTTTTATCATTAACGGTGGTTATCATTGTAATTTTAAGCATCTGTATTTTAGTGTTTTATGGGTTCTACTGTTAAATTATATACATATATATATATATATATATTTACATACAATTTTCACTCCTCGGCGTACTCGATCGATTATCCATATATTCACATGCTCTTCGACAGTATCTTGCAAATGTTAAGGCATTTCCTCTTTTGGTGTCTTTACTTCGCATCCCAATTTCTTCACTGGGAATTCTGTTTTCTTTTTGTTACACTTTTCCCAGTGCTCGTTTGACTCTACTTCCTCTTCTATTACACATTGATTTGGTTATAACCCCTTGAACTTTTCGCCGACTTTCTTTTTATTTTATTCACATTTTCCTTTTGTATCTGCTTCCAGGTTCATGTTATAGTGCAATATTCTCATTTTAATTTCCATTCTTCATATATTTTCTTATGTTGTTTTTCCGTTCACTTTATTTATTGATTGTTGATATCTTTTGAAAGATTCTCTTTTATAGTAGTATTTGCCCACATGTTCCATTGCATTTTGATTTTCCATTTCCAATCGCATGATTGAATCGGACAGTTTATCTTCATTGTTAATATCTCTTTAATGGTTGCCCGATCTTCCTGCGTTTTTTTATTGATTTTATTCCTACTTCTCCACAATCCGGATATATTTATAATTAGACTTATAATGCACTCTGTAAACAATATATATCCACATTCTGTTTGTCGCGACTCATTTAACAATTCTGTAAACGATCCACATCTAAATTTCGCATCTAACTTTATTTACGGCGGCTTTCGGTTTATTTCGATTATCTCATTGATTTCCGTTATACTTGTTACTCGATAATATACTTTTATTTTTTTTGTAATTTCTTTTCTACTTCTATACATTGAAGCTTTACGTATATATATTTTTATTTTTTACTTTTATACATTTAGCTTTTTCGTATCTATACATGTTTCGCCACTACTTTATTCTATGCTTCTTGATGAGTCCGGCTCTTGTATCTCTTTCTCTTGATTCGATAACCATTAAGTCCATTTTTCATGCTCTTCTACTTCCACAGGTTGTATTAACCTTTGTATTTCGTTTCTTTGCCTATGATTCTGCGTTTTTAGCTTTTCAATTTATCTTTCCATTTTAGTAATTTTTCTCTGTTGTTCTCAATGTTCAACATATGATAATAATTCGTATTTAACACTTCTCTCAGCATAGTCTCGTTTTTACCGTTCGTTTTCCCGCGTTATTAATTTTAATTCCAACCAAAGGCATTGATTTTATAATTGCGTTTAAACATCTTTTATTTCACCTAGATTTTCTTTACTCATTTGTCTTTTTATCAATGTTAACTTATCCTCGTTTCTCAGGATTCCCATATTGTCAGTCTCTCCGATTATCTCGGTTATATTACACGTACTTATAATAATTCATATTCACAAGGCTTCGTCACATTTTTTATTATAATTCCCATCAGTATTCTTTATCTCTTTGATTTTGTTTTGCGTCAATTTTTAATTATCTATGTGGGGTAGTAACAATTATCTATATAGTCGTAATAATAATCTATTTTTAACAATTCGTTCGACCACGCCGTTTCCCAAGTTCTATTACCCACCGTATTTTATTTTCATTCATTTTGCGTTTCGCATTCCCCTTTTATTTATCCTTAAATAATTTTTATTTTTCCCTTTTTATTTTATTTTCCTTTTTATTCGTTTTAATCACTTATTATTTTATTTTATTATTATTTTTTTTTCTCTTTACTATTTCGTCAATTCTTATCTTTAGAGATTGTTCAATTTCTTTTTCTGGGTTTTCCATCTTTTACTCATTTCAATTTCTTAGTTAGGTTCTATTTTCGTTTCCTTTTCTTTTATTTTATTCTCTTTTAATTATTTACTGCAGCTTTTCTTGACCTAACTCTTCGTATACGGATTCTATCTTATTATATTCCTGATTTCATTATTTCCATTTTTTCATAATCAATTTTTTTTAGTGACTATTGATATGAGAACTATTCTCCGGTATTTCGCTGAGTACTATACTCCGTTATTTCACTGAGACCCATGCTCTTTTAGTACGATTTGAGACTCTGCTCATTAATACAATCGAGAACTATGCTCCATTAATACGAATGGAGACTATGCTCATTAATACGATCGAGTCTATGCTCCGTTAATACGAATCGAGACTATGCTCATTAATACGATCGAGTCTATGCTCCGTTAATACGAATTGATACTATTTATACAATTTTTTTATCTCCCGCCGGCTTCATTAACTTTTGTTGTCTTGTTTTTCCTCTTCATACTTCACTTGAGCTCGTTGCTTATTTTCTAATTATTATTCCTTTAACTTTCTTCCTTTAATTTTTTCCCCTTTTTTATTCTTCGCTTTTCATTCTATCATTTTCTTTTACGCGCGTTTTCTCTTTGCTTCCTCGAGAATTATTCACCTGCCTCCCAGATTTAAAATACAAAAACGGCTTCATTGATCCACTACTACAACGGTAAGGTGATCAGCCTTACCACAGTAGCTTCTCAACTTGGCAAACCTATCCGGAAGGTCGTCATATACTTCTTTTCTGGGTGATCGGTTATTCCCTCCGATTTGGCTTTTAATCGCACTACCCGAACATAGCTCAAAAAGTGTTTTCATCCCTTTTCAACTCTATTCTGGATTTCACTTTTAACTTTCTCCATTCATTCCTTTCCTACTTTTACATATAAATATTCATATTTTATATATATAGATATAGGCGCAGGATGGGTCAACTACTAAATATTGATTAATTCAACTACATCTATTCATCCTACTTGACTATTTTTTCGTCAATGTTATTTATCTCAGCACATTGTCGACAGAACTGAAGTAACCACAGGGGAGCATAAACACTTATATTCTCACTTTATTTGACTAATGCAACATTCGTGTAAGTATTCTACTTCTTTATGAATCTCATCTTTAACCGTGTCTGGTATTTGTTTGACTTATTATTCTATCGCGTGATATTGCATATTTAGGTCGGCGTTATTTACTATTTCTCTGTACCATTGATATTTGGTCTTTGTTCTCACTGGTTGTCTTTTCACATACCTCCTCTTTTCAATATTTTCCGATTTCAATTTATGATTTTGATATTATTAATTGTCCGTTATTATAACATTCAAATATGTTATTCCCAGTTCAATTTCTCAAACTTACTATTAATTATGGTTAGTATTCTTATTTCACCCTTTTCGATATTAATTAATTAATTTATTTATTAATTTTTGGTCTGTTACTGGTATTGCTTTTTAGCCTCTTTTCAACCTCCTTCGATATCATTTTGGTGTTATTCATTATCTTAAAAGTTTCATTTTAATGCTCCATCCTTGATGTACATCTATTTTATTTTGTAATTTTGTTGTTCTCTACTGTCACTTAATGTTAATTTATTTTACTGTTATTCAAATTCGCCGAGTATTTTCAAAGTCAATGTTGGTGCTTTTAGCTATTTTCAAGCATCAGTTTTTTTTTTACATTTGCCACCACCAGCTGCCATCACATCTACTCTCACGCCACTCCTCATTTTGCACACCTCTCAACGATTTTTATTCATTCTCTTTTTATTTGGTTTGTGGATATTCCGGTTCCTTCTGATTCAATCTTATTATATAAATGTGTTGCCATTCTTTATTTTCTATATTCATTTGTTATGTTATTCATTGTTCTCGTTCCTCAATTGTTCAATGTTATTTGTGTTTGTTGTTTAAATACTTCGACATTCGATATTTTGTCGCAATTCACTGCCATTACCTTTCATTTTATTTGTTCGTTGTATTATAACTTTCATATTTCCTCGTTGACGCTTTTATTGTTTTGTATTTTATTTTAACATTCTACTTTGTATCTTCACCATTATAATTCATGTTTGACTTTTATGCGGTTCAGTATATATTCTAGCAATATCAGTTTAAATACTATACAATAAATTCCTCGTTTTGCGTCTCGGGTATTATTCGTTGTTTAGCTGATTTTATTTTTCGACTAT
Source organism: Schmidtea mediterranea (assembly GCA_022537955.1). Taxonomy (NCBI): domain Eukaryota; kingdom Metazoa; phylum Platyhelminthes; order Tricladida; family Dugesiidae; genus Schmidtea; species Schmidtea mediterranea. Next base: position 177,390,417 of record CM039680.1, read on the forward strand.
TTTTTGTTGTCTCCACGTTATAATTTATCCATGATGTTTTTAATTGTTTTTAAGCCTTTGACTTTTCATTTTTCAATTCCCAGTAACTTTTAATTTATTGACATTGTTTTCTTCCATTCGTCTGTGTTTCTGCATGCATTTAACTGCTTTGCACTCTTTACTGCGTTTGACTTTATTCGCTTTAATTGTCTCTGTGATGTTAATTCTTATCTTTTTTAATTGATTCACGATCTTACTGTTATTTGTTGTCCTTGCATTTTCGCTACTCAACGCTTATGTCTTTCCTTTCAATCTGTACTTCAACTTTCGATATTTTATTGTTATTCGTTCTTCATTATACATTGTTTCGATATTTATTCATTTTGTATTTTTCGTTATTCAACTTTCGGTTTATAAAGTTATTCTTTGCTCTTATTCTTCACATATCATCATTCAATCTATTTATTCTTTTTTATTCTTCTTATTTATTCTCTTTCATATCATTTTGATATTTCACTTTTAAATCTTGTTGAAATTCATTTTTCTGTAATATTTTTCACTGTCTTTCTATTCCGTCATCAGTTTACTCTTAATAACTATTTTCATTTATTTATCGTTTTTATTGCTATTATTTTCACGTCGGTTTAATTCTTATTGTTATGGTTGTCTTTTTATATATTTTAGTCTGTTATTTTAACTTTTGTTTAGACCCCATCATTCCACATTCTCACTCCATATTTTTACTTCATCAAATTCCATACCATTCAATCATTCTATTTTATATACATTCATCATACAATGCTTCTACCTCATCATTCCTAATTTTCACCAATCATTCAGTTTACCTATCCATGCTTTTATACTCTATAAATATTTGCGTGCAATGTAATAATTCTATCATACAACAAAAGCTCAAAATAATTTTTAGTACAGATATTATTACCATTTTTACTATCCCTATCATTATGATTATTATCACTATTATTACCATCATTGCTATTATTATTATTATTATTATTATTATTATTATTATTATTATTATTATTATTATTATTATTATTATTATTATTATTATTATTATTATTATTATTATTATTATTATTATTATTATTATTATTATTATTATTATTAGTATAATAAATTAAGAAGTAAAAAATAAATATAATTCAAGAAAGATAATTAATAAATATTAGTATTGTTCCAAAATAAATTCTTTACAAATTATTATTATAATCAAACAAATTAGGTTGATCAGCATTCTATCATATGTTAAATTCTAGTAGACAATTAGAAAAAAGAATCGGCACACAAATTTACAGAATATTGATTATTATTATAGACACTTTCCAATTCCCATGGCTATAATCTTTTCATTTGAAATGACTTCAAATCCCTGCTGAGGATGCATTGATAAAACTCTATGTTATTTCTTAAATTTTTCTTGGTTTTCATCTTTCTAATTGGCATTGCTTTCATCCCGGCTGAGCCCCCAAAAATCAAGCTGGTTACTGGGTGTAATTAATTTGTTTAAATCTGTGCAAAGCTTTTTCAAACTTATTCCCCTCGATCAAAATACCTTCTTTTCCTAGGTTCTATGCTGTCTCACCCATACACCCCACAATTTTACTCCTACCACTATATACCCATGAGCAAGCTCATGTTGGTACTGTATATATCAGCTGAAAATTCATGAGCAGGTGAGCTCCATTTCTAGAACTACTCCTCATGATATTTTCACTTTCGGGTTCCTGACTGCCAATGGAAGGTCTTACGTCTCTTTCTATCTATACGCTTGTCCATACTCATCTATTTCTACAATTCCTATATCAATTTGTCATCATTACTCTTTATTTATTAAAATATTTTTCAAAAATTTGGGCAGCGTTCCGCCCTTATTTTATGGAAAATTCCTTGTTTCATACAAACGTTAGTCTATGGTAAATTGAAATGAATGCATTATTATAATGTCATTATTTTAGCCCAACAACTCATATTTGCTTTCCTATGGTCGCCACAGTTACCACTATTCGTAAATCTCTATATTATCATCTCACAGATCTATGCCAAAATGTATCATTCTATTTTAATTTTCCACCACGATGATTATCAAACAATGTACATGATTTAATCCTACTTTATACTTTCGTTGACCTAAATTTCTATCACTAGTCGTACCCCTGATAATTTAATAATCGGCAAGAGTTAAATTAAAGATTCAATTTTCCTACTTAAACATTTACACAAATGTTATCCCCTTAATTATGGCGATCTTCCCTCAGTTTACCCTCTTACCGCTCCGAACAACATCGCAATGGCCGCCACGGTGAATTCCAACGGTGTCCTACCCCGTGATCAGTGCAACAAGGCCTGACCAGACTAAGCAGACACCGAAGGGTGGTCAATGATAAAACGACACATCAACATCCTGCAAATTTAATTGCCGGAATTGAATGTCGTTTCACCACTTATCCACCGACTTAATATATGTAAAATGAATATAAATAAGTTAGAGGGGACCTGCTGAGCGATGCCAAAAGACATCGCGGCCATCAAGAATAAGTTAAATTAAACAAAACATTAACTTAGAAAAATATATTTGTACAAAAAACAATACTTACGATCGACAAGTTTGTCGCCAAGCATCCAAATTTGAAAAATTGTCGTACGTCGGCATAAAAATTGACTAAACAATTGTCTAAAACAAATTATCTCAACAACTGTCTAAAAATTTTGTGTCTACAAAATTTCTAAAAATTATGAAAATGACTGCTGTATATATAGTGTTTTCATTCCTGGGTGCGACCAATCAGAGAATTTTTAGCCTTTTTCGGTTATTTTTTGGGGGGTTTTATTGCTTTTATTTTAAATATTTTATTTTTCTGCTTATTTTTCTCTATTTTTTGATATTATTTTCTAAATTTTTGGTAAATCTTTATTTTTTATTATTTAACAATTCTCTTTGATTGTTTCTCTTTTTACCCTTTGATATTTAAATTTTTGGTCGCCGCTTCCGCCTATGTATTTTCTAAACCTTCTTTTGAAAGGTTTTGGCGGTTTTATATTTTAGTTTTGTGTTTTTTTCTGCATCTGTAGGCTTTTCAATGATTTTAATTAATATTTGTTTTATTTAATTTTGTTATGTTTTTTTTTATTTAATGTTTTATTTTACTTTTGATTTCTGCTTGCGGTACGTGGTTATGTTATAGCAGCCATATTGATAATTTCCAAACCTCATTAATTATTTTGTTTTAATTTACACAATTTTCTCATTTTTGTTTAAATTATGGCTTACAGCCCAACAATGGGATTAAACTAGTTAAATATCCTGGATCAATTCCACTCACTTGAACTTTGTTTATTACTCTCAATGTTTCATTATCATCGTAAGGCCATTTTTTCAATACTTCTTTAAATTCCTCTTTTAATTTTGTTTGTCTATCTGTTTCTGTCAGTGATTTTTTGTCTGCTTCCTTAACCTCGTTATCAATATCAATTTCATTAGCGAAACACTCGTACTCATTTAGCGATATCTTCAACTTTCTATCCATAAATCGACCATATTTCGTTTTAAACTCTTCTTACTCTATTCAAAGTATTTATTTCATTATTCGTAGTTGAAAATTCAGCACCATTTATTTGTTTCACCTAGGGTTCATTTTTAAATTTTACCCTGTTAAGTAATTTACTCAGTTGATTAGTATATACTCTTCTAAGTGGCCATACTTCTGACAGTTGTAACATTTTATTTGCCCGTTGAAATTCGCTCTGTCTCTGGCATCATTATTATAAGGGCTTGCTCGCCTTTCTCTATATTGGCTTTGTATATATGGACTCGATTGTCTACCTCTTGAGCTATTTCTGTTATTTCTATTGTCATACCTTTATAGTCGGCACGACTATCTCTGTTATTCTGAAAACTATTATCTCGATTGTTTCTGTTATAATCAGAACTGGCATCGGTAAGCATTACCTCTGTTGGAAAGAAATGCAGTAATTCCCCTGAATAAAAAGATTGATTTTTTGTTATTATTATAAATTAAGAAAAAGTGAATTAAAAATTAAAGTCAGAATTGTAAAATATTTATTTATAAATATAAATTATACTGTACCGATTTGTATGATTTTCGGAAAGATTCGCGTATTTTAGATAAATTTCCAAGGCGAAAAAGGATAAATGTTTATGTGGGAATTCTTAAAATAAATGCACAATGCATGTGAGCAACCATAGATGTTACGAAGTACTGTGGATCACAGCCAAAAGCTAGCTCATTTAATATGAACTGTTAAGAATCTGGCATACCTGCGGGACCATAGACTGCTGATAGTAAATGTATGTCCGATTCTTTACTTACATAATCAGATCTACCAATAGCTATATTTAGCTGGAGGGCAACTTTTAACTCTAACTCAAAATCTATTACGTTGTATAATTAAGAGCAACTGAACTCTAGGCTACTTTTCCTCTTTACTATAATGATAGATAACTTTTTTCAATTAATATACTGAAATTTTATTACATATATCATAAAAGAAATAATAAATACATAAATATGCATAGTTCAGTTTATAAAGTAATTTCTTTAATAATCTGATTTGCCTATTGACTTTGTACATAGTTTTGGGAAGGAGCCAAAAAGTCTCGAATTGTTGGCATAGTAATTAAAGACGTTCGAATCTATACTGGGAGTTATCACGCTCCTCGCGTGCTTTGGTGAAATTCCTAGAAAATCATTAGTCATTTTAATTCCAATTTTATTAACGAGATGACTATGGTATATTTTCTGGAATATTATCATTTTTAATTTTAATCGGTCCCTTTACTTGATTTTATTACTGTCTATTGCGCTCCCTCTCTTGATAACTTTGGCATTTGCGCCATCACTGTACCCGAACATCTGTCACATACGGTGGTGAATCCACATCAGAACATGAATTGGATCCTTTATTTATCAGCTCGTTTATTTGTTGCTGATTATACAAATGCATTAATTTATCCTTAAAATAGATTATACATATTAATGGTAATTACTTATGCTAATGATAAATAAACTATAAAAAATTAAATAAAATAGTTTGTCGTTACACAACTCTAAAGAGAATTGAGAAAAATAACAAATCAATACAGTTCAAAAAATTAATCAATCAGCGAAAATTACAAAGGGAAAAAACAAAATGGACATGGAATTATTTTATTTCGGCAGTTTGGTCAAGATAAAAAGTTGCATATCTTGACAGCTATCGGAGATTTTGTGAAAAAGGACCGATACAATCAGTCATTCCTGTGGTAATGGGGAGGATAATATCATAATCAGAGGTTCTTTCTAGATTAAATATACTTTACATTGAGGTATGCTGTCCTGGAACCTTCTCCTTTCTAGTAAATATTCGAATAACGAAGGAACAAGTTTTAGAAATGTGTCGTATAAACAATCAAGAACATCGATCATATTATTTGTCCAAACGTAAACAAATGTAATTATATCAAACACATTTGGTTTGGAAATAGATATCTTTTAGATATTTAAAAATAAGTTTGACACAACGAAGTAATTATTATAATTTACAAATTTCACAGAAACTAAATATATTTATTAAAATATATACAACTTCATTTTCAATAATATTATGTACAATCACAACTTTGAATAAGAGTAATCGCGTCACCTTTAAGCATTATTCTTCCAATCTTTTTTTCACTTCCACTTTTCATATGTCGTTCAACAGCATCATCAAGCACGACATTCATATATTCATCAAAACCAAGAATTATACCTTCGATTCTCATATTGCATTGTTCATAAAGCCAAAACTGAACACGAGTTTTCTAAAATGTCTTATGTTTAATATTAAAATTTTGTCAAATTTACCGTTTGAAAGAAGCGAAATATAATATTCTAGAAAAATATAAATTAATATTGATATATAAAAATAAAAAACAATTACAATAGGCTGTATCATAGCCTTATTTCCAGCACGAGAACCTTGTCTATAAGCCATAGCAAAATTTTAAATTTATTAAATATTTAAACAAACTAGTAAAATGGTAATATTGTTATGATTGTTGTGTCTTAATATTATTATTTAGAAATCGGAACAATCTTTTGCTTTAGTAATAGGATATAAAATAATTAAACATCAATGTTTATAATTTATTCTCATATCAATTTAGAGGTAATGAAAATAAATTGAATGTTAATTGAAAACAAAAACAAATCAAAAATTATCAACAAATAAGGTATTTCATGATAAATAATTTAAATTATATTAATTTATTAACTAAAAATTATCCATGAAGGCAAATATGATTCCTGAAAATAGTTTTAGTTGCTGAGCACTGATGGGTCCCTAAAATGTTAAACCTGTCTAAGGGTAACTACTTCCCACCCAGCGCCTGCATAAGAAGTTTTACCGCTAGTCACCCGTCAAAATTGACGTTGGTACTGTGAACTAGTGGGCTGAGTATTAGCAAAGGGTGAGCCTCTTTTCAAAGACTGCCAATGCCCTAATACTCAAATGGGTTCACGAGCTGTCGTAGAAGACTTCGTGCTCTAACTCCATCGTCCCCGTCTCAACTAATTATCTATCTTATCATTTTCGATATCTAGCTCATCAATTTAGCCATCTTAACATTTCAATATTTAACTATGTCAATTTATCTTTATTACTAATGTTGGGCCAGAACGTAAACGGCCTTGGAAAATGTTTAAATGGATCAAAAACACACACGCAAAAATAACACGCAATTTAAATAAACCCACTGAAACATCAAGTAAACCCGATAAAATCTGAGAAAATAAAAGAATTAAATATAAAATAATAAACATAAAAATAAATTAAAATATTAACAAAATGCACCAAGATTCGCACGATACCTATACAAATATAACAAGAAAACACAACAAATTCGACGAAATTGAAAAAATCAATTAAAGTTCATTAAAGTGAAATTTAAATCGAAAAATTGAATTAGTAATAATTCAATAAAAATTTTAAATAAAAAATTATAAAAATAAATCGAAAAATAATAAAAATAAATAATAGAATTTGCTAGAAAACAACAAGGTCGAATTTTGTTTTACTGCATCAAATTTCACACGTCACACAAATAGGTATATATACTGATCCATTTTCACATTTAACTTAACCATTTTTGAAAATTAACCATTTTCAAACCAATTTTGGACTTTAACCATTTTGAAAATTGTGAATCGTTTTTAAAACCATTTGTAGACCATTTTTCAAACCAGTTTAGAACTATTTGAAAACCACTTCGAGAATTTGTTTTATTATTCTAGGTGAGAAATATTTATGTTGGAGCCCTCTTTCCACACCACGTTCATAGCATCTCTGTAGAGCTCTGCTTGACGGCGGTGTGGGGAGAGAGGCCTTTATGTTTTCTATTATGATATTTTATGTTTTGTATGAAGATTTTGGAATGGTCATGAAGGGTAATTCTGTTATTTTGTCCTAATTAATAAATATTATTAATATATTTAAATTATTCTACATATATTTAACTTATTTTATATGCTTTTATAAATTTTAATGTCGAAATTTTTCCGGCCCACAGCCGACACACAACGCAAGTAATTAAAATCTACATAGTACAGAGGCATGTAAGTGCGTGGAAAATCGCCAATGATATGTACCCGTGAAGACTCAGCGTGCGCAACGCAGCGGTCGTAACGTCAATATTATCCCTATAGCTGAAGCGAGAAATAAGGAAGAAGTCTCTGGCTGCTTCCTCGTTTCTCAATTCTGTAAAATCGACCTAAAATTATATTACATACGGCTTAAAATCATCACACCGAGTAGTCCAGTGGGCACTCATTAAATATAATATGAACACAATATGCGTCTAAGGCCTATTAAAGGGAAAGGGTACTCGGGTTAAATTAACTAAAATCGTTGTTATAACTATTTGGATTAACATTTTGAAATAAATAAAATTTATTGGGAATCATTGAATTCGATTAAATTGAAATTATTGATAAGAATTAAATTAACCATGGATTGTAGAAGTAAAGTATTTTGTGGCTAAAAATCTAAGTAAATGTTGGGTAAAGATAATTTAAACGCTCGTAAATTATTGATTAGGGTAACAGCAAATAATTTCATCAGTTAATTCACTATAATTCATTTCAATAAGAGTAGTCTGATCTTGGAGTAAGAACGAGTAATGTATTGATCTAAACAAAATCAACCCCGATAAAAATGAAAGCAACTAAGAATCGAATTCATTGATTTCAAATAAAGAAACGTATCAATTAAAGGTGAAACGATTTTCGAATAACAGTATGAAATCCCTTAATTAAATTGTTGATCAAAGATCCAAATTTTCATTGATTAAAGCAAAGGAAAAGTCTTAAAGCAAAGTAATCATTTAGTTAAATGTTGAAAACTATGGATAAAAATAAAATAATCCGTTGATTAATAATCCAAAACTTCATCGATTAAATAAAAGGAGAAACGTTAGGAATTAACGCTTTATTATAACGAAATCGTTTAGTAAATTGCTAAAATTATTCATTGATAAAAGGAAAAAATTACGGATTAGAAATAAAGCCCTCATGTGGTTGAAGCTCGAATACGATCGATGATAATAAAATAATTCGTTGATTAACCGTACAAACTCATTGCGTAATAAACGGAGCTTTTCCTTTGATTTAATTAGATGGATTAACATAAAACCTTAGCAATTCAGAATAAAATGGGGTATAAAATATTATTCACTGACCAAATTAAAAATAAGGTCTAATTAACATAAAGAAATCGTGATTAAAAGAACCAAAATGAATGCACCAACAAATAAATACCAATCCGTTATTGAATAAAAGTGACAGAAATTCAAATTAACCCTATGATTGAAAGCCAGGGATAAAAGTGAAAATGATCCGAATTAGAAACGCGAACAGATCAATTTATTAGGAAACGAAATAGTATTAGATTTAATTTGATGGCGGCCATTTAGCTTAGAAAGATTTTCTTGATATCGGACGAATATCCTGACATCGTCTTAGACCCGAGAATAATCCCATAATTTTCTCGTAGAAACCAAACGAACGACTGTAAAGTTAATAAATACACCAACAAAATCACAAGAAATTAACTTACGACGCGCTTGAAATCCGATATAGTCCAACTTAGACGAATAAATATATCAAATGATGAATATCGAAGTGATGCTTGATAAGGAGTCCCATCGTTAGAAGTCTACGCGCACTCCACAACCGAGATTTGCACTAAGTCGATAATAGAAGTAGCCGATCGATAACTAAATTAACTTGAGAGAATCAACCGGAAACGGAAACCTACCTTGAATGAATCTAACATCCGCTGGATCGAAGGGATTGACGTTTCCGCCAACATCGTCCTGACAGGATGTGACTAAATTGAATATCGTCAATTTAAGTACAACAGGTAAACACTAACTCTGTTTCGAATAGACATTAACATCCTAGAATAGCGGATTTTAGAATTAATTTAATCAATATCGATGATATATATTAGTAAATTGTAATCTTATGTTAGTTAATATAACCTTTATATATTTAATAAATTTCGGAATAAATCTCAAACAGCAGTAGGTAGTTGGTAAACCTTAAATCAACCTCAATATCTGATAACATCACGGAGCCTTTGAGTTCTGAAACCGATTTTTAACAGATAGTATCGCGGAGTACTTAGTGAATTTTAAATGAACCTTAATTAGTAGTAATTCCATCCACTAGACAAATCCTAACTTAACAAACGTTAATGCCTGATAGATTGTGGATTTTCGACTCACTCATCTGCTTAACACTAAAATGTTATCTTGTTCTAATTATTACCATCATTAACAAGAGTTAGATGGGAGTGCCGTGAGGAGTTAGCCAGCAGAATACATCCCACCAGGAACGCACAGATAAATAACCTTAGTCGTTTCGAGTTGCAATAATAATCAAACTAGTAAGGTTTAATCGGTCTAAGAGCGATAATATAATCAACGTTTAGTCTAGTATTATTATGAGCCGACGACTTAATCGAATTTGATAACGATAACCATTTAGATATGCCTATCGACCAAATTACCATTCAAGTAGTAGAGGAGCCACACCCAAGAGAGGTACCAAAGGTTGCCGTGACTACCAAACAACTTCCACCCCGGTGGCCACACCCGACCACCTGGCGATTGTTGGGTCTCGAATCCGATCCATGTGGACTCGCCGGACAACAATACCCGGCCGAAGAAATATATGATCACGCCAGAAATCTCCTCACCTTCTGGGAACAAGTACAAGAGCAAGTGGACCTCAATGTGGTCAAAGCCCGGATGTACCTCACGAACGTGGAGGAGGACATCCGCGTCGGGCTCATCGCGGAGGCATACCCACCTCACCCAGTCCGCGATACCCGACGGCCCTATACGGTGGCGGCTCTGAAGAGGAGTTTGGAGAGAGAATTTCCGGAAGATGTACTATAGTAATGACGGAGTGTTGTAGAGATTGATTTAAATATTGAGTTCCTTTTCGTTCGTTATTTGATCTCATAGATAAACCAACTTCATACAATTTGTTTAGTTAAATAATAAAACTTTGATTTAATGAAGGCAATAAGGAATTTAAATGCTCCCCTATTATAGAGATGTCATCCCTACAACTTCTACAAGCGGAACTGGAACGGGCAAGACAATCGAACGCAGAGTTACTCGCCCAAATACTTCAATTAACTCGGGAGACTCAACAGTTAAAAGCAACCTGGGTTGATCCAGCAAAGATGAGAGCTGTATATCACCGACTCACAGCGGCTCAGAAAGGCTGGGAGGAAGAGCGGCAGCTAAATCAGAGTCTGCGCACGCAGATTCGGGGACTCGAAGTCGCCCTAGCGGTATGCTGAGAAGGTGAAGCGGTAACTTACCCGCTCATTTTCGCCCCGACCCAAATGCCGCAGACAACCACCAAGCCAACAGAACAACCCATCAATAATCGTCGACCGGGACGTAAGGAACGTGCCCGACGTCGAGCAACGCAGCTGCAGAACGCCAAACAGTAAATATTCCACATGTGATTGATTCAAATAGAGTAGTGTTCGCCTTAGTTGAGTCGTTCTTTTGAAATTGCATGTCAGTATTGTCACAAGTAATCTTATTACGTCTCAGTTTTCTATAGTCAATTAAGAGCTAATCCTGAATAGTATGAGGGACAGAGCTAAGCGAGCACAGGTCTTCTATCGACAGCTCGTGAACCCGAGGGTTGTCCGAGCAACTACAGTACTAGCACATGGTACTCAATTTTTGCGGGCAATCCACCACTTGAACACATTACCAACGTTGCTTAGCAACGGGTGCCAAGTGGCGATCAGTATCATTTTGTATGGCGTTACGAGGGCAACCACCGATTAGTTCAAACAAACAATGAAACCCTGTAACCCACCACTAAGATCAAAATCAACACCAATATAATTATTAATTAAATTTATCGACAATTACAAAATTAAAGGGTTGATCACAATGTCCAGAATATTGAACGCGCGGTATTCAGAATTCGTTCGCGTCAAGAATGTGTCGATCAGGCGAGCTTTGTGGAGCTTGAACAACCTCTCACGCTCGTTCTTGCTAGGCCGATTTCTTTTCCGATTTCGTTTCGGCGCTTCTTCACTCCAATATCCTTCCGAGTTACATTCCTAATTACTATGGCCTCTTGTTCGGGCCGATAAAATCGCGCCACTCTGCACTAATCCCGTGCGGATCTCGTCCCTTAGCTTCCATTCCCTAACCTCCTTCTCCAGCACCTGGGCCTTCTCTTCGGCTTGCCGCAGGGCTTCGTCCTTCTGTGTTAGTTTGTTCTTCAACTCTTCCATCTCCGCCTTCAACTTAGATACCGCTTCTGGACGGAGCCAGGTCTGTTCCATATGGTGGCATTTCCGCACCATGGCCTCCACTCTCTGACTTTGATTTAACGCCTCCCGATGGTATTTGGAAATATCTCTCCGGAATTTTTCTATTAGTCTTCGGTTTGATTCCACTAAAAGAAAATGAATTTAATATCCCTAACTCTACGAACAATTGGTTATGAAATTTTAAATTATGAGTAACACTATTCAATATCCCATATATTTCTACGGCGACACTCTCCTTAGGGATGGAATTAAACTCTCTGGATGAAGGAAAGGATGGGGCACGCGCATTTTTTTGTCCTATAATTTCATGGAGAGTATCCACAACAGTGCTCATAGACGTGGCACCGGCCAACGCGATATGCCCACTGTCGGGGACACTCTAGGTCCTCTTATTCGCACAAAGTTTCGCAAAGTCAATATGTTATCAAACACCCTATAATACACCCTATAAAACACTCATATCCATAATAATAGTGCTCTGCACTGATGGGTCCTTAAAATAGTTTTGAACTGCCTAAGGGTTATTATTCCCACCTAGCGCCTGCATAAGAATTTGAACCGCTAGCCACCCGTCAAAAATGACGTTGGTACTGTGAACTAGTGGATGGAAGGTTAGCAAAAGGTGAGCTCCTTCTCAAGAACTGCTAATGCCCTAACCCCCCTCGGGTCCATGAGCTGTCATAGAAGACTTCATGCTCTTACTTAATCGGTCCCTCTCTTACTCATCTATCTATCTAATTACTGATTTATCATTACTAACTTATCTATCCATTAGATCACTCAGTTCCCCATATTCAACAACTTCAATCCCATCCACACGTCAACAACAAATTCAACATAAAAGTTAACCATTATATTTAAGAGAAATAAACAATTAATATTCAAAAATTTAAGTTTAATAAACAATCAACACTTATAAATCATAGTCACATTAATATCGTAATCACATAGTTAAAGTGAATTAAAATCCATTGGCTTCCAAGATGTGTCCCAATAGGCGAGCGCGGTTTAATCTAAACTGACGTTCCCTCTCCCTTTTATTTGGCCGGTTTTTCCTAAGATTTCTTCTCGGCAACTCCTCTGACGTATGGGAGGGGCCTGATATTATGGGTCTTGCGCCATCGTCTTTCCTGGTGACGTTCCTCAGCACCATGGCTTCTTGTTCTTCGGAAAGTGAGACACCACTCTGTATGAGGCCTGTGCGGATGTCATCCTTAAGTTTCCATTCATCTACTTGCTTTTCGAGCTCGTGGGCCTTCTGTTCGGCCGACCGCAGGGCTTCATCCTTCTGCTCCAACTATAACTTCAGGGTGTCTATCTGTGCTTTTAACCGGGTTGCTGCCTCGGGGCGTAACCATGTTTGCTCCATGTAGCGGCACTTCCGCACCATGACCTCTGCCAGCTGGGTTTGCACTATTTCAGTTTGATGGTATCCGGATATATCTTTACGGAATTGTTCCAGTGTCTTTCTGTGTGGGTCCACTGAACAAAATTTATTTTTAATTTCAACTTTATTTAATCCAATTTACAATCATGAATATTAACATAATTTTGTACTTTAAACATCGTCCCTAGGGTAAGTGTTATGCAATCTAGACGGTGGAAGGGATGGGCATGTCTCCTTATTTCTTTATACGTACTAAAGATATCTATCAACCTACTCATAACCACTTAATTATAACAGGCATTAGCAACGATAATATTGACAATACCTGTGATAACCCAGGGTAGGTGCATAGTTCATTATATCATCAACATTATAATAACATTACGAAATTTATTTTTCCTATTTAAGAAACTAATTTACAAAAAGAAAAAGTTCCAAAACTTTTATTACAAAATGAAGATAAAAATAAAAAATTTTTTATGTAAATTACATTATACCATTTGAATTTTGTTTCATCGAGTAAATTATTTCTTGCTTCTCACTCGTTGTCATGGCAACGAGTCAAACAACTGGCAATTGATTTTTTAACCACTTCTACTTTATATTTTATGTTTTTTAGACATTCCCAGGAATCCCAAGACAATCGTGGCTGTCTACATGCCGCTGGCATTCAAGTATGATCTTCCTTTTATTAACCATTTTATTCATTATTAACCACAGTATGCTCGGAAAACAACCCGAAAAGAGGATCCCGAAACTTGGAAACTACTCAATGACAATTTTTATTTTTATACAGGTGATATATTTCTTGGTGTATTTTTATTTAATAAAGTTTACTGTGTTTATTTATTTATTTTTTCTACGGTTACAATAATTATTAATAAGGATAATGTTGGTAATATTAATATCATTAATAATCATTAAATAATCATAATAATAAATTTGGTAATAATAATAATCATTTCCAAGTAATTATAATGACAATAGCCACAATGATAGTAATTTTAATAATACTACTAATAATAATAATAATAATCATAATAATTTAGTAATTAGTAACACAGATAATACTAACAAGGATGATGTTAATATAACAATCATAATAATAATAATCATAATAATAATAATGATAATTGTTGGGCCAGGACACAAATAGCCTTGAAAATTGTTTAAATGTATCAGTAATACAGCACGAAAACCCAGCACCAAGATAACTTAAAATACAATATACAACACCAACTAAACACTTTAAAATCTGAGAGAATATAAATAAATATAAAATCAAAAACATAAAAATAAAATAAAATAAATACAAAATGCATCAAGAACCGCACGAAATTTACATAAAAAATAACATAATAACAAGAAAATTCGACCATAAGATGACCATTTATATAAAAGTAAAAATTAATGAATTAAATGAATAAAAATAAAATATTTTTTGGTTGAATAAATTTATTTAAAAAATGTTAAAAATAAATTACTAATTTAAATTAAGAAATAAATAAAAATTTAATTTAGATAACACAAATAATTTCAAAGTCGAATTTTGTTTAATCGCAATAAAACTAACACGCAAGGTTAAGGCCAAATTATAGGTATAAATACTGATGTGTTTTCCCAAATTTTCAACTACTACTTTGTAGTATTAATTTCAACCAAATTTAAGATGCACATTTTTACAAATCTTACTTTGTTGTGTGATTTTTTTTAGATATTTTCAGATCATTAATCTACAGTTATTGATCTACAGTTATCAATATTTTCAGGTTATTAATCTACAGTTATGTTTTGTAGCAATATTTTCAGGTTATTAATCTACAGTTATGTTTTGTAGCAATATTTTCAGGTTATTAATCTACAGTTATGTTTTGTAGCAATATTTTCAGATTGTTAATCTACAGTTATGTTATTTTGGTTTATGTACATCGATGCCCGATTTAAAATTTGTTCATATGAATGCTAAATATACAGTTTATGCGTCGAGATTTTTGCCTAATTCATTTGGTAATTTATTTTTGGTGGCCCACAGCCAAAGACACATCACAAGTTAATAAAATCATATACAGTATTCAGATTCGTGTAAGTGCGTGGAATACCGCCAATGATCTGTGCCCGTGAAGATCCGGCGTGCGGAACGCAGGGATCGGAACGTCAATATTATCCGTACATAGGGGAAATTGGAGGGTAAATGAGTAGCCCTTTGGCTGCTCCTTCATCATCCGTTTCCTGTAAAATTGACATAAATTTTTAACAACAATCGGCTCAAAATCTCTAACACCGAGTAGTCCAGTGGGCACTCATTAACTATGAAATGAACATACATAGATCTTAAGGACAAAAAGAGGGAATGGGTAGCGGGAAAAATGGCGAAATCGTTGCAACAGTTAAAATGAATAGCCATCGGAAAAACATTAATCCGAACGACCAAAATCATGAAAATAATGTTTTTAAATAAGAATTAAATAAATTATGTTAAATTGAAACGGAAAATATGGGCAGAACGCTGCGCAAATTTTTGGAAATAGTTAAAACACTTATCATAAAAAACTGTAAAATAAGGGCGGAACGCTGCTCAAATTTTCCGAATCAACTAAAATACTTATAAAAAATAGAAAAATAAAAGTGAAATTCGACTCAACGGTTGGTATAAGATTATCATGAAACTGAAAAATAAGGGCAGAATGCTGCTCAAATTTTCCGAATTGATGAAAATATTTATTGAAAATAGTAAAGTAAAAGTGGAACGCGTAAAATAAGGGCAGAATGCTGCTCAAAATTTCCGAATCGATGAAAATATAAAACCGTAAAATAAGGATAATGGTAATTATAATAATAACAATAATAATATTAATAATAATAATAATAATAATAATAATAATAATAATAATAATAATAATAATAATAATAATAATAATAATGGTAATAATAATAATAATAATGGTATTTGTAGTAATGATGATAATAATTATGATAATAATAGTAGTAATAATCATAGTAGTAATAACAATAATTATAATGGTAGTTATAGTAACAAAAATAATAATATAGGAAATAGTAGCAACAATTAATAAAGGTAATACATATGATGGCAACAATAACAATGCTAGCAATAATAATAGGAAGCATAGTAGTTGAAATAGGGATAAGAGTAAGAGAGATAATGTGAGAATATTTAACATAACAAAGGGTGTACAGGCCAAAGAATAATCATCAACACGGACGACGATAAGAAGGACTTAGCGAATGGACATAAAGATAAATGATATGAGAGTATGGGTTAACATTTGAAAGAGATAGGAGAATAATGGGACCTAAGAATCAAAAGCGAGCACAGGTCTTCTATCGACAGCTCGTTGGGCCCAGAAATCGTTCGGTCAATTATGGCATTTGCAATAACGCTCACTTTTTGCGGACGATCTACCCACTCGAACACAGTTCCAACGTTGCTTAGCAACGGGTGCCGAGTGGTAAGAGAAAGAAATATTTGTATGGGGTTGTCTGGGTAACAACCATATAGTTTCAAAATATCAAAACCCAGAAACCCACCATAATATATTAGGGACAGTGATCGTAATAATATTAATAAAAGGAAATTTTAGTAATGATGGTGTTTGTGGTGCCAATAAGAAAATGTTAACGATAATGGTGTCAACCCATAGTGGGAGTATTGGTGGGGTATTAGGAATAATAGTACTATATATTTGGTTATATTTATAGTAATGATATGTAATAATTACAATAATAATAAAAATAATAATATTAATAATAATAGTATTTTAGTGATAATAATAATAATAATAATAATAATAGTAGTGTAGGTGGTAATAACAATAATAATAATAGCAATAACAATAATACTTTAATAATAATGATAATAATAATAATGTTGGAAGCATACTGAGTAGGTTATTGAATTTAATAATACTATATAGTTTTAGTAATAATAATAATGTACTAATAATATTAATAATAAAAATAATAATAATGATAATAATAATAATATTTTAATAATAATAATAATAATAATGATATGAAAATAATAATACTAATGATATTAATAATAATAATAATAATAATAATAATAATAATAATAATAATAATAATAATAATAATAATAATAATAATAATAATAATAATAATAATAATATTAATAATAATAATAATAATATTTTAATAATATCAATATGAATTTTAATAATAAAAATGGTAATGAAATGATAATACTAATAATATTAATAATTATTTGATAGCTTTAATAACAACAGTGGATGGGTTTATAATAATAACCAAAATAACAAACTATGAAACCGTCAATATTAATAATGATAAAATTAATATTAATAACAACGATAGTATCATAAAATAATATTTTTAACAATGATAATAATTATCAAAAATAAATGAAATTAATAATGAAATCTTTAATAGTAATAGTAAATATAATGGGTACGTCGACAGTGGTTTTATGGATTGTGGGGTCGTGAATGTGATTTTATGATGTGATATTATTTGATGTCTAAGTAATGAGATCACAAAAAATCTTTTGGAGTGAGATTCGGAATCGATTTTAGCTTCTATGTTTAGTACGTAAATTAAATATGAGCGATGATGTCGCAAAGAAAATCTGATCTGTGGCCGATTGAACTTCCTAATGTGGTTGGTCACGACTTTTAGTGAGCTATATAATACTTTTATACTGGAATAGAATTTGTTATTACACAAAAAAATCTTTATAATTCTTCTAGATGTTAGTCTATATATTTTTCGTTTACTGTGTTATAAAACTTTCTATTTAACCTTTCCCAGGACCTCAACACTACTCCTTCGAGGGTCGGGCGATAGGATTTAGGAAGGGGAGAATACTGGGCAGGCCTGGTTACTACCGGCACCGCGGCTTCCCCCACTAACGACCGGTTCGATCCGGGGTATCGAAATAAACACAATTTGATTTTGCTTCTTGTCTGCATGTAAGTCTATTGTTTGTCGATTAAAATTGGTTTAATGTGCTTTTTTAAGTTTATATTCTTTTATGATGGATGTTCAACAATAATCGAAATCCGTCAAATCCATCGATCATGAAAGAATACTCTTTAAAGCGTTTTCAAAAACAAAATTCCCTTTAAAAAAAATCAAAATAAATAACAAAAAAAAAATTCATTAATAGCTATCATATTAATCATATAGAAAGAACAATAAATGAAAATTACTTCGTTTCAACTAACAGTGACTGTAAAAAAATGACAAATGACTAAATGCATTAAATTTTGCTCAGCCACCACTGCCTTTTATATCATGATTGTTTGTGTGTGTGTTTTGATGCAGTAAAACAAGGAATTTCTCGAATATTCCAAAATTATAAAATTTTTTTCCTTTTTGATTTAAATTTAAATTTTTAAATTTTTATATCTCAAAAATTTTTATTACATTTTTATTTATTTTATTTTTTCTTTAAATTTCCCTTTTTAACTAATTTTAAATTTTCTGCTCAAAACCACAAAGGCGTTATCGTGCTGGCTAAACAAAAAAAAATAAAAGAAAAGGGTTTTTATCAGTTTTTGCCCAACAATAGTATAATAATAAAGACTCTAATAATATTAACAATAATGACCATTTCCATAACAATTATAATTTCATTAATAATAATAATAATCGTAATAATAATATTGATACAAATGATTTTTAAAATGTCAAAATTTTTTATTCTTAATTTCTTAATGAAAAATTATACTTAACACCTTAAAATTTTTATTTATTATCGTTGGAAAATAATATTATTTAATTTAAATTACTATATAGTAATTTATAAAATTTTAATTTATATAAGGTAATTAATTTTACTATAAGTAAAACGTCTTATTGCATGTTACCTGCTATCATTTCGAAATCTTAAAACTCAATGGTTTAAGAGAAATTTCGTTATATGCCATTTTACCTATATATTCCATCCTGCTTGCAACTTATTGCCATGGCAACTTAATCAACAATTCCCAATTCCTATATTATAGGTAAGTATTGATTTTTAGATACTTTTTAATTATTATTTTATGCATTTTAGGTATTTCTGACGAAGCAGACCCTCCAAACCAGGAACAATCACCACCGATACATCCAGCATAGTAAGTTTTTTTATTTTAATTTATATTAATCTATATTTTAAATTGTAGATCTCCTCAGCTTTCCCGGAACATGGTAAACTAAAATTCCAAATGACCTTCGCCAAAATTTGTGATTTTCTTTGGAATTTATAAACTTAAATCCAGTAACGTTGTTTTCCCTGTGTTCCCAAGAATAAATTATCCTTCTTTTCTTTATTTAATTTTAGATTTTTCTTAAATTGATTTTAGATTTTAACCTTAAATAAATAACTTTATGATTTTCGACCTCATTGATGCTTGGCTCTGTTTCTTAATTTGAGACGGTTAAGCGTGCGAATAATGATAATGATGATGATAGCAATAATGATAGTAATAATGTTGTAACCCGACTATCATTAGTGATAATAATAATAATAATAAATCTAACAATCATAACTTAAGGACAATAATAATAATAGTAAGTAATAATAATAATGGTGGGTTTCTGGGTGTTGATATTTTGAAACTATATGGCTGTTACCCAGACAATCCCATACAAATATTTTTCGCTTACCACTCGGCACCCGTTGCGAAGCAACGTTTGAACTGTGTTCGAGTGGGTAGATCGTTCGCAAAAAGTGAGCGTTATTGCTAATGTGTCCTATGAGTCATCGCGTTATTAGAACAAAGGCAGATGAAACATTGCCAAACGTTTAGGACAATATAAAAATTGCGTTCAGTAAATTAAACAACTAATAAAACATAAAGTTTAGTAAACAAATAAAATTAATAATAATTATTTTATAAAAAAAGTTCTATAAATAAATAACTTTAGAAACAAAACTTTTAACAAATGAAATCAAAAAAAAATAAAATACTATAGCAATATTCAAATAAAATCTATTTTTCGTCCTTTAACGACTGGATTTGCTGCTGCTATTTTTATTCTAGCCTCAGCCTTGTAATCGAACGAACATTCATGTGTTTCTGGATACCGATGTTTAGTACAGAAATATCCATCACATTTACAACTGAATCCATAAATGCCAATCTTTTTACGACAAATCAAGCATCGATTTATTACTTTTGCGGTTGGTTTTTCAATTTCTTTACTTTTGATTTTATTATCAGACTTATCAAAAATTGGACTACAAATACGGAAACATTTCGAACAATAACCGTTGAACGCGTCACTTCCGTGGAAACCACAATTATTTTTGCAAAAGGCTTTCAATGAACATTCAATAACTTCCATCGTTCGCAAAAAGTGAGCGTTATTGCTAATGTTATAATTGATTGAACGATCCATGGGTCCAACGAGCTGCCGATAGAAAGCCTGTGCTCGATTTCGATTTTTAGGTCCCATTATTCTCCTATCTCCTTCAAATGTTAATCCAAACTGTTATATCATTTATTATTACGTCTATCCCCGTAGTCCTTCTTATCGTTGTCGATATTGATGATTTTTCTATGGCCTGTAAACCCTTTGTTATGTTAAATATCCACACCATATCTTTCTTATCCTTATCCCTATTATTACTACTATGTTCCCTATTATTGTTACTAGTATTATCATTGTTACTATTATATGTATTACCTTTATTAATTGTTACCGCTATAATATTTATTATTATTCTTATGTTGGGCTCAGAGCCACAATTCAAACAAAAAATAAAAATTAAAGATAGAGAATGAGAGTGAAAGTAGTGGAACGAATTACTGTACATAAGCACGCACCGCACAAAGATAGGCGATTTTTCGCCATTTTTAGGGCTTTTTAATAATTTATTTACTTTCAAATTATTTTTATTATTTTTTGTATATTTTTCTTTATTTTTTGATATATAATTTATATTATATTTGGATTTTATTTTTATCATTATTTTCTTGTAATATTATTTTTAGCCCTTTTTATTTGTTTTCTGGTCGCCACTTCTGCCTATGTTTTTTCTAAACCTTATTTTGCAAGGTTTTGGCAGTTTATTTTATTTCTTTGTATGTTTCTTTTTGAATCTGCAGGCATTTTCTGAATTTTAATTAATTATTTGTTTTATTTAATTTTTGTTATATTTTTAATTTGTTTTAATTAATATGTTTTTCATCGATTTTTAGTATCTTTGTGTGGTGCATGTTTATGTGCAGTGATTCATTCCATTACTTCCACTCTTTGACTTTAATTTTTACTTTTATTTTGTTTAAATTGTGGCTCTGAGCCCAACACTTCCAACGAACTATATAAAGCGAGACCAGAATCAAACGAGCGCTATCAAGTATAATTAAAGAAACCAATAAAAATTATCGTTCTAGAAAGGTGATTACCTCTTAGGCAACCTATCTCATGATAATCAATAGTCAGCTTAGAAAGAAAAGTGCAAATTAGTGGGAATATTGTGATTGTGATAAATTGTGAATTAAGTCTTACTGCGTTGGGTTTGCTTATTTATTTCTAAAGGACATGAAAAGTCAGATAATAACCCATTTTTGATAATAACAACCCAACAATTTTAAACCTATAAAGAAATCAAACTATACTCAGTTATATTTTATTATCTATTAATAAATCGTAGGTTTGAATTTTGGATCAGGAATGTGGCCATTATCTAATCTGGTTAATGATACAAAGTGTTTTATGTTGTTACAATTTATTGTCAAAAATTAACATTACTTATTGACAATTTACTTTATTAAATTCGAAAATTCGGAATGTAATATCATTCGCCCATAATACTATCGAGTCTAGGTTCAAGAAAGATGTAATTCTTATCTTATGTCAATAGTGATGCGAATTGGGAAATCACTTACTACTTAGTGGATGCTATAAAGGTTGAAATCCTAAAAATCAATTACAAGTAGAAATCCTATCGCTGAATATGGAGTATTTAATGAAACCTTTCAATGACCTATTTATTTTATTATCGAGGTTTCATTTTTCCTATATTTCTATATTCTCCCACTAGATTTGCCAACTCTCCCGTTTTTGCCGGGAGTCTCTTGGAATCGACATTAATCTCTCGTTTCCCAGTTAACTATGACAGAGGAGATGAAAATCTCCCGGTTTTACTTTTTACAATATTTCACAATTTCCCAAAAAAGGTTGCAGTTTTCGAAGCTAAACTTTTAATTTATATTTTCATAAAATAACAAAAAGCTCCTATGTAGCATTGTACTTTGAATTTAATTTTAGTTACCAGGAAGTTTAAAATGTTCTTCGAGGCAAGAGATTATATGCTTCCTTCTTAGCCACGCTATTAGTATCCCGTCACGTTTTCATGCTGTTTGCAATTTAATAGCCTAAAAACATATTGAAATAATATAAATTATAAAAAATTTACAATCATAATTTATAAGAAAATGTGGATCACCATCATGAAGAACAGCAAACGGAGAAGTACTGAAATGAGTTAAATGACTAACAGTGAATGTTGCTCGGACTCTGTGATTGATACGGTTAACATGTGTAGACCAAAAAACACCTGTTTGTTTGTTAAGTGTTATAAAGTCTCTCTTTCTATAATCTCCCGGGTTCGAAGTTGTGGGAGTTGGCAACCCTAGCTGCCATGGCAATGCAAATAGAAATTTCTTTCTAAAAATAGGATGTAATTTTAAATAATTTTCTAAAAAAGTCATCATATAATACCATTATTAGAATAATATAGAAGATTTGGTGGCAGATCACCATAACGTCTATACAAACTCATCATATTTTCTATTTCATAAAGTTTCACACTGCTAGTTAGATCAAGGGTTAAATTATCATCAATTAATATTGAAATCAAGATTGTTTTAGTTTTCTTTTGAATCAAATGAACCTGCAGTTGATAATCTCGTCCCATCGATATGATTGTTGATGGGCTTTGACATTGTCAATGAGTTGATCATAGACTGAAAACCCACAAAGACCTAAACTTTCCATGCCAATGCCCTTATCATTTTAACAGTGAACAGCAACCTTAAATTGCAATCGAGTTTAAATTATAATTATATTAGTGAACAGTAAACAATCAGAATATGAAAACTTCAGACAAGATATCGCTTAGTATCACAAAGAAGCTCTGTTCCAGTCACAACGAGCAGAGTAAATTATCGGATGCTGCCACTAAATGACTTATTGTATAAAAAAATCTTTCAATTTTAGTCTTTTCCCAATAGTTACACACATAATCAAAAAAATGGATGAGCCAGAGCGGTTTTGCAATTTTCTACATGATAAAAAGTTGGTTCATTTCTGGTTCCTACGGCCTTGGGTTGCGCTTCACGTATATGAGCACTTGTAATTGCCCACCCGGGATAGTGAAAAAATGGCAAGTGTGGAGTTGTGTCCGTTGACCTACATTGGCATTTCAGTCACAATCATTAATGAAAACTCCGTATAACCCATCATATATGTTGGTTCTTCGAGGGTGATAAAATTTATTGTTGTTGGAAAAAAACTACGTTGTCAATGATAATTGATCTCTAGACGACAAAATTGAGTATTGCTTTTCGTCATTGCACCCATAAAAGTGTCTTACTAAACTCTGACGTTTATACTGTGCAACAGGTTTGAAAAACCATAGGTAGGTGAACAGTTTCTAGCGATAATTATTGCCTGAAGAATCTTCTCTTATCCTAGTCTTACTGTCAATAGAAGTTCTTATGTTTTTATGATCTTTATCGTTGCCACCCATTGTCCTTATGTTGCAGTTTATAGTTTTATTTAAAAAGTGAACTATGTGCTAGACCTTTTTCTTTATTATTACATTTGTTGTAAAAAAGCCATTACAATTTTCATAATTAAAATAAATATTTATTAATAAAATAATCATCGACACACCCTTACTGCGTTTCTGATGGAAAAGAAGATTTCATGCAGATACATCTAAAGAGGTTTTCCATGAGATACATGCATAAGAAAAAGTTAACCATTAAGCAGCCGTCACGAGTGACGTTTGGAATGAGCTCTAATGAGTGTCTTCGTAAAAAGTGAGCCATATCGACAACACTCTAACGCACTAATGGATTCAAAGGCTATTGTTGGCCCAGGACAGGATTTTGTTTAAATGAATTGGAAATAGCACGCAAATATAACATGCAGATTTAAAATCAGACCCGTAAACATTAAATAAACAACCTTAAAAAGTGAGAAAAACGCAATTAAACATTAAATCAAAAAACATAAAAATAAATTAAAATAATAACAAAATGCACCAAGATCAGCACGAAATTAACACAAACATAACAATATAACAAGAAATTTTGACCGAAAATAGATCAATCTATAAAATCAGCATTTTAATGTGAAGCTGGTTGAAAATAAAATATTTCTAATCGAAAATATTCAATTAAAAAATAAATAAAATAAATTATCTAGTTAATGCAATAAAATAATAAAATTAGAGATAGATATTACAAATAAAATCAAGGTCAAATTTTGTTTAAATGCATAAAAAAAACACGCAAGGTTATGGTCACAAAACAGGTATATATACCAATTCATTCTCACAGAATTTTAATACAAACATCTTGTGAGCAAAGTCAATTTTCTCACAGGAACAGTTCAACTATCAACGTTAAATTTTCCATACTACGACTTCAAGCACTCTTAAGTAAGCACTACTTGAGCGTATGTATGGAAAGATGATTTGTTATTTATGCCTATGAAAGTTGGAAGCAGGATAATTTGTACCAATGAAGGTTTGCGAAATATATGATTAATTGAAGATGTCGTACTCTGTTGAAAGTTTTCCGGCCCACAGCCGAAACACACTGCAAGATAGTAAACTCTACATAATAACCGAGATGCATAAGTGCAGGTTCACTCACCAATATCTCGTGCCCGTGAAGATTCTGCCGTGCGTAACGCTAGAATCCAAACGTCAATTTGTACAACTTATAGGGGTAGATGGAAGATAGAGGAGCAGTCTTTTGGCTGCCCTTTCGTCATCCATCTCCCGAAAATTCGACCTAAAATCGATACTAACTCATCGGCTTAAACTCAATCACATCGAGTAGTCCAGTGGGTACTCATAAAATCCTGATATTGATATATTTAACCCTAGGACTAAATAAAGGAGGTGAGTGTGGGAAAAGAGCGGAAAATCGTTGCAACGTTAAAAAATCAATTATTTAATATAAACAATCTAAAATAATAATCGGAGTCAAAGGCCTTTAATAAAGTATAAACATTTAATACAGATAAAGTAAATGTAATTAACGGTCTAAATAGATAATCAAAATTTCAGTAAACGCATTGTTTGAGTAAAAATTGTAATAAATGATGAAAAGATTAAATAGCCGGACAAATGACCAAAGATTCAGCACGTAAATTATTGAGAGATGACACTTAACCTAAAGAAAAGTTAAATGAAAGGAATTATAAAAATAAAATATGGAAATTTATAAAATATCAGCTAGAGAGTCTAACCAACTAACGTTCAAATATAGAACTAAGCTAAAAAATATGGCGATTATAAAAAGTAATAGTATAAAATTCCAACTGAAATTGAATAGTGACAATAACAATAACAATAACGAAGAACATCGACAATGACAACATTACTAGAACTGAAAACAGCAACTAATTGTCAAGTAAGGAGTTGGATATCATAAATCTAAAAAGTTAATTATAAAAAATCATTATACCTTTATCACTGCTTGATTTAATAATAGAAAAAATAAATATTTACAAAATACGTCAATAAAAAAATTTTTTGATTTACCAAACACAACGCTTTTATTTTGCATTGTTCACACTTCTTACAAGTACGATAGGTTTTATCCTATAGATTGGCAGCAGGATGAAAGATTTCGGTGTGTCACTGAGGCATTGGACCAGCTATGTTCTGGAAAATTTGGAACAGTAACCCCAAAGAGTTCGATTTTTATTTGAATTGAGGAGAACCGCGAACTCCGATGGTTCTAGAGCCTAACAAACATAACAGAGTAAGGAGTTAATAAATCATTCACTTACTGTTATTCAGGAAATTCAATAAAGGAATTATAATTAGAAGCCGATTAAAGCTGAAGTTCAGCAAATGTAAATAGAATTGTGTTTTGAAATTAGTGATAAAAGTGCGGTGAGGACAACGAACACATGATCAGGTGTTCAATGACGTCATGACACGTCAACAATATTAGCTTGGCAGAGCAGAAAATAAAATGTGCTGTATGCCAGAATTTCTACAAAAATCCTATCCCGAGAGAAAATAAAAATATCAATTCAAACAAGTGGAAGAAAAAATTATCGATCAATACTGATTAATGCCACACCGACACAGGCAGATATATATTGCCGATCACAGCAGAAATCAATCAGTTTTCCCCAACTGAAATTTAGGAAAAAGAAATGAACACACAAAAGGATACAATAACAATGACTATGAAGACGAACGATGAGAACCTGAATAGCACTAATGTCAACCAACGAGGCGAAACCAGAAGGAAGGAACCGATGAAGAGAAAAGAGGACGAAAGTAAATATATAATTTTATTCCATGAAAAGATTTTAATCGTTTATCTCTGAGAAACACATAGGTCACCACGATTTGACTTTCGGCGAGCAATGCTTCTGAAACGATCCTAAAGAGCGAGAACTAGAGAATATTTTACGGGAAAACAAATTATGTCTGCATCGGAACTTAGATTATGCCTAATAAATATTTTTTCTAAAAATAAGAAGCGTGTGGTTATGTTTTATTTTCAAATCCTACGCGAATTCAGGTTATGCCTTCAGCTGAAACTTGACCACGACTAAAAAACTATTCACTAGAAACCAAGAAAACGTATTATCATACTCTAGTTTTTCTAAATCTTATATGATGACGCGATTTATCTGAGTCTCATGGCAATAAATAAGAGGTGAACTTAAGTTATGCATCAGAAAACCGATCCAAATGGTGAAACATCTCACTAGGAAAACCATAAATATAAACGCACTAGAAAACTCCAGCTCAATGTCGTTACCTGAAAATCCAACTGACAGCCTATAGCTATGCGAATCAGGTTTTTAGAACATGAGGTAAAGAGAATCATCTATATCACGACGCATCCCTGACTAAATAAGCAAGATATCCCTCATTTTCCGCTGAGAATCTACTCCCAATTTTCTTTCATAATTAAATCAAATGTAATGTTCCACCATTATAGACGACTCCTGGATTGACGCACCCAGAATCACCGTGCGATTTCCGGCACAAACGGCAGCGCGATGCCGGCATGCAATGTGGGACGCCGGTTACTCAATCTCCCCAGTACGAGAATCGAGGGAGAGCCGCCACTTCAACAACGACGAGGTGGAGCTACCTTATGTGGCTATAAAGCAGGAGCCTGGGCGAAACCCAGCACGAGAAGCTAGACAGAGAGCTGAATCCACATTAGATTGTTTGGAAATACATCAGAAGCAGACGAATTGGCAAGTCGCAATGGCCAGACAATGGCTGGACAAGGTGAATGCAGACATCGCCGCAGGAAAGATACCAAGCACTGATGGATACGCCCCAGAATGCGGAGTGTCTTTTGAGCTCGATGACCCGGCTCTGATGGAAATGGATACTCCCATGAACGTCCTGATTCCGAGACGACTGCTACCAATAGATATGAAAAACTACGACAGACGATCACCTCAACGGCAGGAGGTGATCGTCTGTCGTACTCCCTACGCTCGCAATCGATCCAGATATCCATCAGGTCTCCACGCCTGTCATCGCCCGAGAAGATAGTAGCAATAGAAATAATGTCGTTGTCGTGAAAAATATAAAATTTTAGAATCATTTTGTTTTATAGTTTGACCGTATAGGAAAAGACTTAATCCTGAATAATTAATATAATAACGCTAAACCTTAGCAATCATAGGATAGTAATTTATATAGATCCAATCGGTGTTTAGAAAAGATAAGTTCCAGTATAACCAACAAATTAAATCCTGCTCATAACGATTTCCATAAAATTCAGTGCTAATTTTTCACAAACCTGGTTAATTGATAATTTATTTGTAGACATGCAATCGCTCAGAACCCTGAGTAAGAAACTAATGAATTCTCGGAAAGAAAATACGGAACTCCACAACCAACTTATCCAAATGAGTCGCGAAATACAGAAGATTCGCGCGACCTGGATCGAACCCGCCAGAGCAAAGGCCATAAACCAGCGATTAACCGCCGCTCAACGTGGATGGGCGGAAGAGAAGCAATTAGTCCAGAATCAGCGGACTCAGAATAGAAGTTTGGAAGTAGCACTGTTGGCTTGCCAGGAGGGCAACGCAGTGACCTACCAACTGGTAATTGCGCCAGCTCAAATAGCTTACCGGGATGCGAGTAGCACCACTAAACCGGTAACTGCAAAACGTCCTCAGCAACGACCAGGGAAGACGGAGCGAGCAAAACACCGCGCACAACAAGCAACGGATCGGGATTAAAAATTAAAATATATCAATGATTTAGACCGAAGACATGTAACTGTACTATAAAAATAAAATATTTTCTTGTCATTTTGAAACTTTAATAATCTGCTTCGAAAATAAATCAGTTGAAATCGAAGGAATGAGCGAATAGAATTCTTGTAATTATTGAGTTCACACAGAAGAGACTTAGGCAGTAAATCGCATGTAGACCTTCTATCGGTAGCGCGTTGGACCCACCATGAGGCCGGGCCTTAGTAGTTCTACAGTTAAAGCTCACCTTTGGCGGTCTCATAACCAGTGGTTACAGTTCCAACGTTGCATAGCAACGGGTAGCCATTGGCGGGCAAAGAAAGCTTGTATGAAAAGGGCCAAAGTTAGAAACTACTAACCCCACACTATTGTAAAAGGTAATAGATGAGGATAAATATTACAATAACCTTGATTCAAAATAATGTAATTTAAAAAAAACATCAGAGAAAATCAACTAAAACGATTTAAATTTCGCACTATTTAATATAATATGAAGTTTAACAAGTTAATTTTATTCCAATAGACTAAAATATATCAGTCAACTTCCACAGTTATCTAAGTAATCATGCGGTTTGTGAGCCACGCCTCTTCGGAATTGTACGAAATATTGGGGCTTGGATGAATAAATAGTACTCTAAATCTAGTTAGTATTCAAAGTGAATGAAAAATTCTGAATAAGTTGAAAGAATGGGGTTTACGCTTCAATTTATACTGTTTTTTGTGTCAGTGTGTTTGTACTATTTCAGGCATTGCATACACGCACATGACCTTCAGTGCTTGCATGCATTTATTTTCAATATTACCATAATTTTTATGTATCTATTTTTAGTAACAGTATTTAATTAAATTTTTATTATTAATTCTTTTCCATCGTTTTTTCGATATTCATCATGCCGTGTTTAGTTATCTCTTCTTTTTGATAATTCAAGCCTAAATTAATTCATTTATTGCAGAATCATGGTCTTTCGTTTGTTAATACAACCACAGTTTAAGCTCTTTTCTTCATTTCACTATGATAGATTTCCAATTTAAGATGGTTATAATTATGCACTATAGTGCTTTTTTATTTAATTTAATTTAAAATCAATATTTTGTATTTTCCTTGAGTTTTATTATTTTAATTTTATGTGTATTATTCATTCTTCTAGTGTTTTATGTTGTAATATTTTGTTTTAATTGACGAGTTAATGATTTTAGATTATCTCGTTACGGTTTTTATGCTATGTATTTTGGCGCCTTCAAAAATTGATTAATTACGATTAATTAACTTATTTATTAATTAAAATTCAAGCTCTAAACGAATATTAATAAAAAATTAAAATATTATACGATAGGATGCAACAGATGTAGAATAAACATACACGTACAAAACAAGTAACAAACATGAGCTTGGAATTCGAGACTTTGATGATGACAATGTATGTTTATTTCGTGACAATATGTTACTTGACATATTCATCGATGACTTATTTGAGAACTGTGTGTTTCAGTGATCAACTTATATTTTTATTTGACATTAATTGATAATTCTTTGACAATTCTGTAACTTATTTGATGATTATTAACTTTGTGTTTATGACAATATATGTAAATTATTTATGTAATTTTGAGTTTATTTTATATTTTATTGATATTTTATGGACAACTGATTAAATCTGCTGTTCTATAATTGACTTTATTAACTAATTTTAAGTTGGTTACATTTTTGTTTTAACATTAAACTGAAAAAGTTATAGAAAAAATAAATGAAAAATAAAAACACTATGATAAAAACGAATAGACATAAAATTAATTAAAATATTATAAAGCTCACAAAAGAATAATATAATTTATTTTTTCAATAGACTCCAGGGCAGTGGTTCTCAACCGGTGTGCCTTGAGCATCTTCCAAGTGTGCTGATTGAGACGCACCTGAAAACCACTGGAAACTGGAAGCTAAATTTACAATTTCTCGATATTGCTTTGTTCATCGTGTTTTTGTTTTGTTTTTGAGTACGATGTATAATTTATGGCACAGATATCAATGCTTTAGTTTTAAAAATAAATTTTCAGTTGCAAACCATCGCCACAGTAGATAATGAAACCAATATTAATTAGCTGATAAATTGATGGTAGCCATAACATATTGTCATCTGAGTATTATAAGCTTACCGCCGTCTTAATTTTTGTATACTTAAAATGTGCTTTGAGACCAAAAAGGTTGAGAACCACTGCTCTAGGGTCTATAATAATTCTTATTACTCACAGAACAAATCTTTCACATGCTCACTGTGAAAAATTCTCAAGTGTTAACAAAACATTAAAAACAAAATACCACAAGTGCAAAATAATAACAATAATAATGATTGATGCGAGGCGTCATTAAGTTTGAATAAAAGACACTTTAAGTGTCAACAAAAAAATTAGTATATACACAGAGAGAATTCTCAGTCAAATCACCCTTAAAATTCTTATCTCAAGAAGAATTTCATAATTGATATCGACTATTAAAAGAATAAAATGTATACAGTAAATTGAGCTCAAAAAACGCATTCAATCACGTACAGGCATATATTACCACAATTGTATACAGGGGTGGACTAAGGCCTAGGCAGAAAAGTTAGGGTAATTTTTTGGGCCCGAAAATTAGATTTTTAATTTTTATGATTAATTTTTATTTTTATTTAACAGAAAAACGTGATATTCATATTTATTGCTGAAACTTATCCAAATTATGTCGAATCAGTGATTGATAATGTCTACAAGTGTGGACGAGCGTTCCCGTGCTTCCACATTAGGCCAACAAAAATTGAATAGTTTATCATTACTTTATAAAGAAAAAGAGACATTAAATAACTCTATTAATTATGACAAACTAATTTCCGAGTTTGCAGAATTAAAAGTGAGAAAACGGCAATATAACTAATCAATCTGGGTATATTTGTTTTAAGTATACATTATGTTTATGTTTGTTTGTTTTAATAAATTATGTTTATTTAATTTTCGTATATGTATATTATTTTTTCCTTTTTTTCTTGGAATCCGATAATTAAATAAAACTACATACTATATTCTTTAAAACCAAACTACCAAACGAAAGTATGTGTCATGACTGAAAAATAGGCCCCGAATTACAATGTTACCTAGGGCCCGCTTTAGCCTTAGTTCGCCACTGATTGTATAGTGGTATTGTGACCAAAAATAAAATAATTTTAGAAAAAATGAATCTGATTTATTTTAAAATTTATTGAATAAATCAGTCAAAACCTGAAGATGTGTGCGATGCCAGTCTAAAGTTTTCGAAAATAAATACACAGTAGTTCATAAAGTAGCAAAAATGCATAATTGGATACCCAAAATTAGTATAAGTAGACATTGAAAATCTTTTTTAAGATCTTCGCTTTTTCAGTTAACAGCTACCTAAGATTGTATGGATTATGTCCAATTAATTTTTATGCTTGTGTATCGGTAAGTCAGGTATCTTGTGTAATGTGATTTTATTACAGTGATGTAATAAATTTTCAGTATTTGTTTTATTTTGCTCTTCTATGATTTAGTAAATGCTTATGATGTTCCAGTTTTAATCAATATCAAGATCATCCACCCAATATATTTGAGATGTCTTAATTATAGAACCGAGGGGAATAAGCTTTGACTGTTTGACTGACCTGTTAGAGAATTTCCTTCGAGATACGAGGTAACCACAAATCTTGAACTTAATTCTTGGACGTTGGAAACATTGAGGATTTTAGATTGTACCAAGACGGCGGATTCACTGAAGCGGATTAGATAGGATAAAATTAGCGATGTAAATTGAGATTGGTTGATGACTTATAGAAAGCGACTGTCAAAGTAATTGACTATCGTAAATTATCTGAATAAAAAATTCAACGAACTAGTAGTAATGATTAAAACATTAAAATATATTCGGAAAAATATATTAAAATATATTGCCCAAAACCTCCAACATTTATAAAGGTCTAACCAAATTATGATGTTGAAATGCCAACGTCTAAAACAGATAGTAGTGCAAAAATCTGAAAGATAGACATATACCGTGTTTGTCCGAAAATAAGCCCTGTGGAGATTTTTGGAACTTTTTATAATATAAGCCCTCCCCCGAAAATAATCCCTAGTTAAAATAATGTGTAAAAAAGAATTCGTTAAAAATGCTATTGATTTATTAAGTATGTTTAACTTCTTATAAATAATTGTTCGGCGGTCTAAACTGAGCGACAGCCCAGATACAACGTTTGTGTATTTTATTCTTGTAAGTCGGATTATTTTTTCATACGTAATTTTATTTTTTATAAAGTGAATAATTTTTAACCCAAGTTAAGATGAGTACAAAGCAAAAGAGCTATTCCGTTGAGTACAAAAAAGGAATTGTGCAAGACTCCAGGGGCGTAAATCTTGTATAAAAAAATAAATAAATTTATTTTTATTTTTGTCTCCCCGAAAAAAAACCCTAGGGCATATTTTGGACAAAAAAAGAAATTAAGACAGTGTCTTATTTTCGGGGAAACACGGTATTACTATTTAATCTAATAGATCCAACAAAAACAAATAAAGAAAGATGAGACATAAGACACTTTATTAGTAGTCGGAAGTTCAAAAGTGAAAATTCAATGAGAAGTAGCTCTAGTAATTGCTGGAGACTTGGTTGGTAAAATGAAATAAGACCACTCTCAAAGGGATTTCTATCAGTTATGGGCATGAGAAGTTATGACCTTTGGATACTCATCATTGGTGGGTTACAGGGTTTCGAATCTTGCTTATCCTTCTAGTTGCCCCAGTAACGCCATACAAAATGATGCTGATCGCCACTTGGCACCCGTTGCTAGGCAACGTTGGTAATGTGTTCAAGTGGTGGATTGCCCGCAAAAATTGAGTATTATCGCTAGTACTGTAATTGCTCGGACAACCCTCGGGTTCACGAGCTGTCGATAGAAGACCTATGCTCGCTTTGCTCTGTCCTTTATGGTCATTCAAGATTAGGTTCTTATCTGCCTGCGGAGAGATGAAACGAATGTTCGGTGACGTGATGTGAATATTTACGCTGACGCTGGCATACGAATATATCAAAGGAACAAATTGAATAAGAACACGACTACTTTATTTAATTCACAACACGCGTAATTTTTACGAGTTAACTGTTTTGAAGCTGAATTGCTCGACGGCGGGCACGTTCCTTGCGTCCCGGCCGGCGATTATTTGCTGGAAGGGTAGATTTTTCCACTGGTGGGGTGTTCTTCCGCGACATCTGGGTTGGGGCGAAGACGAGCGGATATGTTACCGCTTCCCCCTCCCGGCAGACTGCTAGGGCGACTTCGAGTCCCCGAATTTGCGTACGCAGGCTCTGATTGAGCTGCCGCTCTTCTGTCCAGCCTTTCTGTGCTGCGGTCAGGCGGTGGTACAATGCTTTCACCTTTCCCGGTTCCTTCCAGGTTGCTTTAATCTGTTGCGTTTCTCGGGTTAATTGAAGGATCTGGGCGAGTAATTCCGCGTTTGCCTGTCTTGCGTGGTCCAATTCAGTCTGTAAGATTCTTAGGGAAGACATCACTATAATCAAATAGATCATATTAATTTATTATTGATCAAGTTAAATAATCATTTATTTCACTAAACAAAACCACGAATAATTCTAGTTATACGAAGAAAAAATGACACACAAATTTCTAATATTTTAAATCAGTCGCTACATCAAGTTATCACTGTTAGTTCATTCGTCGGGGCAATATCTCTTCAGGCTTCGTTTGAGAGCTTCCACGGTGTATGGTCGTCGGGTATCCCGGACTGGGTGAGGTGGATAGGCGACTGCAATCTGCCCGGCGAGGATGTCTTCCACCACGTTTGCGAGATACATCCTCGCCTTAACCACCTGTGAATCTACTTGCTCCTGCACCCTTTCCCATTGGGTGAGGAGATCCTGCGCATTCAGGTAGGTCTCCGCAGCTGAGTATTGCTGTCCCGAGAGACCGCAGGGATCCTTCTCTAAGCCTAATATCCTCCAGGTAGTTGGATACGGCCACTGTTGTTGTATCTGATCGAAGGTTCTCTTGGTTGGTTGAACTCTTGCCTGTCCCTGTTTGCCTGTACTTCGACTGATGCTTCGTTCGGGTGACATGTCTAAAACGTTGTTATTATTAGCTCCGCTTAATTCACCATGTTAAGCTGTTAACAAAATAAATAGGGTCCATATTACTGTGAAGGGTGTCATCCAATTTAATCTTAGCGAGTTCTGGTAATTTTTATGTGGTCGGGATTCTTTCGAAAACGGGTGGCTTATACTAGTGAAATTAATAATACACGGGTGGTAAGTCCATTAATCAACTTGATATTCATTCGATTAGGCATATTAGATTTTAGGAGTTATAGGGTTGGTATTAGGGGTGGCGACCACATTAATGAAGATATCATCGTACGCGAGTTGAGATTTTAGGTGTTATGCAACGTTATTATATCTTGTTATTATCTATTTTATTTATTTTTCTATTTTCGGACTTTCTATAATACAAATTGTCGTTCGATCGGATAAATCTTATCACCATATCTTATAATAGAAGTTTATTGATTCTTTAAATTCAACATCGAAGTTAGTTTCGCTGAATAATTTTTCAAGTGGGTGATCTGAACAGTTAAGGGCGAGAACGGATGTCGAACGGATGAATTGACGAAGCGTAGACGGTTGTTTGTCGATTGTATGTGATTTCCGGCGGATCTTGACGTTACGGAGTAAGTGGTCGAAAGGAAGTGAGTTAGTTTATTTACATCCGGTGATTTATAACGCTTCATTTTCAGGATTATCGATTGGCAAATTCATCTAAATTTATTCGGGTAAGTTATTATGTAGATTAACCTGAACATATCTTAACGCTATTTTAAGGAAAACGGTGTATTACGTTTGAAACCTTCAAGTGGATAAACTTTATGCTATTGCAATATTTTCGCTTTGTGGATTTTTATGTATTCGAAGAACCAAAACGATATGAAGCCTTCTCGTGAGTTTACAGTTTGTGTGATATTAAAATAAAAATTTTCTCTCCTTTCAAAACATTGATTCTCATAATGATATTAATTTAGTTTAAACCATAATTCATTTATTTCATTTTTGCTTTTTGTCTCTGAACTTGTTTCATTTTAAGAAAACTTTATCACAAACCTATAAATCATTCCAGTTTGGATTTAGG
Source organism: Schmidtea mediterranea (assembly GCA_022537955.1). Classification (NCBI taxonomy): domain Eukaryota; kingdom Metazoa; phylum Platyhelminthes; order Tricladida; family Dugesiidae; genus Schmidtea; species Schmidtea mediterranea. Next base: position 177,426,312 of record CM039680.1, read on the forward strand.
GACGGTTGTAGTAACGTATTTCGTTTTCCCTTACTCGGTTTCCTCACATTTTTATTTCAACTAATTTGTTCAACCTTTACTTTAGTTCTATGAAACTACTTTAATATTAACATCATACTAGTAACTCCATGAATCTAGTTCTACTTTATTCTTATTCAAGGTTTATTTGATCTCCACTAGGTAAACTATTTTTACTTTTATGCAAATCGTTTTAGTTATAATCGCTGAACGACTCGGTTTAATCGACGTCGTCTTTTAGATCAATTAACGCATTATTATTAATTAAGGAATTTATATTATTTGAGCAATAGACTAATATACGGAAATTTTATTTAACCTACATTAACTTTAATCGTTTTAATTGAGTTTATTTCTCTATAAAGTATGTATGATTACGCAAATTTCTTTTAAGTTTAATCATAATGAAACAAATTCAGTTTAAACAACGAGTTATTTATCTTTAGTCAACGGTTATTGATCTGATTTAGGTGAGTTAATGAATTATTTATCCACTAATTTTTACAATTAAATTAAAGATTTCAGTTAGCTATATCAACGATTTTAATGTAATTTACTCCCGTACCCTTTCCCTTTAATAGGCCTGAGGCGCATTTTATGTTTATATTATATTTACTGAGTGCCCACTGGACTACTCGGTGTGATAATTTTGAGCCGTATGTAATATGATTTTTGGTCGATTTTACAGAATTGAGAAACGAGGAAGTAGCTAGAGACTCCTTCCTTATTTCTCTCTTCAGCTATAGGGATAAATATTGACGTTACGACCGCTGCATTGCGCACGCTGAGTCTTCACGGGTACATATCATTGGCGATTTTCCACGCACTTACATGCATCTGTACTATGTAGATTTTACTTTCTTGCGTTATGTGTTGGCTGTGGGCCGGAAAAATTTCGACAAAATTATTTAACCATTAAGCATATAAAACAGGTTATTATTATCAATAATATTTATTAATTATATAACAATTAAACATAAATTACCATCCATTGACCAAAATAACAAATAGCATAATATTGCATCAAAATAAAACAAAATGCCACTCTCCCCACGTCGACGCCAAGCAGAGTTCTACCGAGATGCTATGGACGTGACGTGGAAAGAGGGTTCCAACATAAATATTTCTCACCTAAAAATAATTGAAATAGTTTCAAAACGGTTAAGATTTTCAAAATGGCTTGAAAAATAGTTTCAAAGTATTCACAACTGATTAAAATGGTTTAAGATTTTTAAAACTAGTTGAAAATGGTTAAGTTAAATGTGAAAATGGATCAGTATTTATACCTATTTTTCTCGCATGTGAAATTTGATGCAGTAAAACAAAATTCGACCTTGTTATTTTCTAGCAAATTCTATTCTTTAATTTTATTATTTTTTGATTTATTTTTATAATTTTTTATTTAGAATTTTTATTGAATTATTGCTAATCCAAATTTTTCAATTTAAATTTCACTTTAATGAACTTTAATTAATTTTTTCAATTTTGTCGAATTTGTTGTGTTTTTCTTGTTGTATTTGTGTAGGTATCGTGCGAATCTTGGTGCATTTTGTTATTATTTTTAATTTATTTTTATGTTTATTAATTTATATTTAATTCTTTTATTTTCTCATATTTTATATGGTTTAATTGGTGTTTTCAGGTTTATTTGAAGTGCCTGTTATATTTGCGTGTGTGTTACTGATCCATTAAAACATTTCTCAAGGCCGTTTACGTTCTGGCCCAACATCATAAATGACGTTGGAAATGAATTGGAATGGTCAGTTTCCAGTAAAAAGTGAGCTATATTGCCAAATATATGAAAATTTAGCTGGAGTGCGTTCAATGACAAAATAGTCGTAATTTTTTTTTATTTTACAAAATGAAAATTTTTTTTGTATTTTTTGAAAATGGTTTTTTATTTAAAATTTGCCGCTCTTTCAAACGGCCGCTTGGAGCTCTCCTGACGTAAATAACATAAATGCAATTATGGGTGGATAAATATGAGATTATTATTAAGTGGATTATTATTAATATTATCAAATAAGATAGAAAGTTTTTATTAGTATCATTAAAAAGGATATGTAGGCTTAAAAGATGGGAACTGATAATGCAGTAATAATTATCACGATCGGATTTTGCATTTAACTTATGATCTTAATGAAAAATTATAATAAAATTAATAAAAAGAATAATTTATTAGCTTTTTCTCTAATTAGTGATTTCTTGTAACAATGTTTCCCTAGATCCAAAATGGACTAACTTGATCGACTTACAGGTCGTATCGTTTTCTCAAAATTTGGAACCAATTTGGTAAATTTTATTGAATTTTTTAGTTTTTATTGTTTTCTTATTCTTTTATCATCGTTCATTATTTATTTTTTTTTATCTTTTTTACAAAAGTTTTTATATTTCTATTATTTTTTTACCATTTTTGTCCATTTAAATTTTCCAGCTAATCAACAAAAATTTTTTACATTATTAATTTTTTACTAACAAAATGGAGCTCACCTTCTTAATGATTGTCAAACACTATGTAAATAACCAGCGTTATAGTTATTATGTATAAAGTAAAAGTGATTGAAGTTCTTAGGATAAAGTGACCAGACGTCTCGAATTACGTGGGATTTTCCCTCACTGAAAACTTTACAGGAAAGATTTCCACATTACACATGTAAAGCTTTAAACATTTTCACAATCAAATCTTATTGAATCTTTTAACATTTTCATAAATTTTCTGTTTCATATACTTCGTAATAGATAGCGCTTTCATATTAAGCAGTCACAAATGTGGTATCGAATCATTTGTAGTAAAAAATATTTCGTTTAATTAATTTAGTAAAAATAAATTTTATTTTATATCTTATTAATTATAGTAATTATAGTAATTATAGTAATTATAGTAATTATAGTAATTATAGTAATCAACACACAAATAAATAATCTAAGAAAATTCTGTCTACTAATGTGTTAAGTGTTTTTTTAAATTTTGATTTGAACATGTTCGGCATACCAATAAAAAATATCTTGTCAATTTAACTTAGATAGAATTATTGAAAGAGTAACGAGTAGCTCTAGAAACGTCAAATATTTACTCCCTAAGCGCCAACACAGGATACGCAAATCGTTGGCACAGGGCCTGAAATAACGCAAAAAAGTTACTGCACACTCTCTTTTATATTACCATGTTGGAATTTATAATACTTTAAAATATTTTATTGAAATGATTTTAGTAACTTAAGCTGTCCTTTAACCTTCAAGCGGGCGTGCAGCCGTAAAATTTACGGCGAACATATTAATAAAATGCTCGCCCGCTCAAAGGTTAAGCTCAAACACATTTTTAAAATTTAAATAATTACTTAACTATATATTATCATAAAATAGTGAATATTTATTGCAAACTTTAATACGTAAAGTTTAAGACGATTATTAAAGAGAGAAGCTAGGGCGACGCCAACACGGAATGAGCTTACTGCTCAAGTAAAACCATGTGATAATTAAGGTTTCCAGCACAGAGTCTGCATTGAAGTCCTGAAATAAGAACTGAAAAACCATACACCGAATCGACATATCACACGAAAATACTATTCAATTGATAATGATGACAACCTTCAAAACACTATCATTCACGCCTCCACCATTTCGGTATGCCATAATCAATACCAAATGATTTACTTCAGTGATTTCATTGCGATTAGAATGGTCATACAATAGAACCACACCGGAGAAATTCGTAAACACACATTTATTAAAAAGGAAAAGTAGGATACCATAAAAATGAATTAAATATACCACTTGAATCATTGAGCTAACGTCCGAGCAGGAGGAGTAGAGAACTGAGTAACTAGCGAGAGTGTGGAGGGATTTTCTTAAGAGTTACTAAAATCAGTTATAATTGATACTTAACCGAATTATTTCAATTAGCTGCTATTAATATTATTATTGAGTATTATCATTATGGCTAGTGAGAGGACCTCTATTACTCAACTATAGTATCACGTAGAGTAATGGAGGAGAGAGTAACGTCAGGGGCGTTAGCGGTGAAGCGACAAGCGGTATTTTTCTTTACAATGTAAATAATGAATTGCAGGGTCATGACTCGAGAAAATCAGACTAACGTGAGGTTACTTACCGTCATACTCGTTTATGACGTCAGCCCTTTATAAAATTTGAGCAACTCCTACCTACGAAAAATTGTCGAGTTAAATATAAACCCTAGAGGTACGATTTCTATCCGGATATGTTGAACTCCCAAAACTAAGTAATCTACGCAAGTTCGAGACCAACTGATTATGTGTTGATGTGTTGTTTACGAGTGAGATCATCGCTGATAAGTATTCCGTCACCTTCAAAGTGGGAATGAAAGTACATTAAAGTGTCGGGAGCCCGAATTAGTCGAATGTGCAATCGCGACCGGAGAAGGTGTTTCCGCTAAGTAAATTATTAGAATACCCGTACAACTACCCTTTAAGAAATCGTACTATAGCCAAATTTTCTAAATAACCGTAATTTTATTATAATTTTTGCTAGACGGTTCATAAGAAATTCTCACCCTTCTTGAATCATCGAGTCTTCTCCGAATCATTGACTACTCAGACCGACAGTTGCAAGAAAATTCTCAAACGTTCTCAGTCAGAAACCCATAGTGAACTCGAGCAACCGTCTCGTATTCTTCTTATGTCAACACTATCCAACTTACCCCGCATCCAACGAATCTCGCCATCCGTCATGGCCATGATGCAAAAGCTAGATAAGCTGGAGAGGGAGTTTGTTACCCTACAGACAAAATACCGGAAGGTTAAGGGCACGTGGAGCTCGCCCAAAATTACCCATGGCCTTTACCAGAAAATCTCTCACCTTTCTGGGGCCCGAGATGACTTGATCGTCGAGAACCTGAGCCAGCGGATCACCATATCCCTCAACATATCGACTTATTATATTTTTTTTACCACTCTATAATTGTATTTGTGAATTATACGGTTTGCTTATCGTACTCATTCTTTTCTACCGTAATTAATATTAAATGGAATATATAATCCGATATTATTTAATTATATGAATCAATTGACATCCATTATTTAATTCAACATAAAATATAATAAGGTTTTTACGGGTCACAGTAGTAGTACGGGATAAATTAATAGGTAACCCATATAGCTGCAGTAATAATCGGAGCTACAACAATTTAATGATTGAAGTTCTGCTGTAACTTCACAAACTCAATGGTTAAGATTTTATATTTAAAACTGTGTTGTGAGTATTCGATATCCTCCCAATTCATGTCCAACTCCCAAATGCAAGGAACAAGGTTTTTCTTATTGGTAATATTGGTAACAATGCTCACCTGCTCGAATGGCATTCGGCTGTTACACACATTACCAACATGGTTCCAACCATGCGTGTATGACGGTAAGTGACAAATTATGTGGCGTGCGTGGGTAATTAACCCTAGAGTAGGAAAGGCAAGTTTTTAATGAGTCATAAATCTCCATCAGTAAAGTTTTCCCAGTACGCCGACAGAATATATGACTAGAGTTAACTTTATGTGGGAACTGTAGTGCATTACACTATGCACAACACTTGAAAAGAGCAGAAATAGCTCGCAACTAGCCAATACACAATGCTATAATATCAGCAAATTTGTAGCTAAATAATCATACACAATAAATGTTGGGTACGGAGGGGTGTCTTGTTTCTGATTGGTCATTATTTTTAGCAGTTATAGTATCCACCATTCGTGTGTCCACACACTCACTGTTTTACACACTACTGGATCATACAGTCACTTATGCAACTAGTCCTGACATGTACACGCACTCACGCATATTAATAAATCTTTAAACATGGGTATGCATATCGCATCCAGGTCACACATACAATCATACAATGACAAATCTGTTGATTTTTACTATTGTGTAATAAGCATTTGAATCCCATGTGTAGAGAACTGTCGAATATAGTAGATTGCACATTGTCACAGCGTCAAATTACAGACACCATTAATACTGACTTGTAAAATAATACTGCACACTTTAACCAAAGTTACTGTACAGTTTAACAAAAGTTACTGCTCACCTTGATAAAGATACTGCACATATTTTGCGCATTTTCACATTATTTCAAGTCCCTCGTTAGCGATTTTTAAATAAAGAGAATGCCGTTCATAAATGAAATTCATAAACTGAAAGTTCTCGTTCATAAATTTGTCTGTAGTGTAACCAATTGTAAAGTGTCTAGTGAAAGATTTATTCTAAATGGACTATCACAATTGTGAAATTTAACCCTTTCAGTTCTCATGAGTCAAATATGCCCCAGTGAGATGTATTTGTCCCAGTAGTATTATTATAAGTAAAATGCGTTCTTTTTCAGAAATATGTCCTTAAAAGACTTCAAAAAATAAATAAATAATAATTTTTTTAGTTCTTTGTTGTCCATTTAGTGTAGGGTTGCCATACGTCCCGATACACCAGGACATGTCCCGATTTCAAGGTCAGTGGCCCGTTCCAAGATTGATTTGTCCCTGTCAATTTAAAAATTATGAATTAATATAATTTTTTTTAAACATGAAAGTCAAAAATAACGAAATGTTCCCGAGCGAAGCTGGGTACGGGTCAGCTAGTATTGATACACGCACATGACAAAAAAAGACATTAGAAGCAACACCTCAGTCCTCTCCAATCCCCCACACCAGTTATTATAAAAAGAAAGACCATTTTTGACATGATATTAATTTAAGTCTATTATTTATAAAAAAATTCTAACGCCCATGTCAAATTTCGAGAGCACACTTGACGAGATAATTACAATAAACGACCATCAGATGAACCTCTGGTTGATGAATAAGCGTCTACTTCGTGAAACCTTACAGTATTCGGTGTGTAAGAATCGCAATCTTTAAAGCCGTGTAAAGACGGATGGTTGGGTTTGGAATGGCGGTGCATGACACTTTTATGCTTGAAATACCAATCAGCCACGAATGTGCGCAGGGTAGTTGTTATGAAACGGTGGCACTCAAAGCATCGCATTTTTCGAAGGTGCTTTGCTATTAATCACAGGGACTTAATGAGAGCGAGATTTTGAAATTCGTGTTGCTGTCGCGCCCTAACCATGGGAAAATTCGAAAAATATTCAGTTAACGTATTTCAGTGTTTTACAGAAGGCATCCTATTTTCCTGGGATATCCTTTTGTTATCGACAATTGTGGATACGTCTACAACGCCTTCACCATTTATCGAACCTTTTTGCTATTAGTATACTTATTATCAACCTCTTCTTTACTTGTTTGTTGTTTTTCAAATATTTTAAATTAGTTTTTATAAGATTGCGCAATTTTTCATAATAAATGTATGACTGTCGATAAAGTTTTGTTGTTTTTTTAAGGAGGGTGAAGCGTAACGAGAAGGGAGGTGAGATTGCCCCAGTCTGTAGTCCGAGAATTATGGCAACCCTAATCTAGTGGAACATCAAAAAATTAAGTTATTTTAACTAAAGAAACAAATTGGGACTGAAAGGGTTAAAAAAGTTTGATACGGCTGGATCTTAGTTTTGTGATAAAGGGACACTTGAGGTCAGATTTACCAATATTGAAATCTATATAAATGATACATATACATCATTTTATCTGCGCACCTGACCGATATTTGTAGGTTAAATAAATTTTCCACTAGTAATTCTTTAACGAAAGAAGAATGAAATTTTATGATATTTTAATATTCCAACAATGTGTAAATTAAATAATATTTAACTTTGAAAAACTTTGTTTGTTGAGAATCGTTTAGTGATTACATCATGCTAGATATTCAATGAGAAAAGATTCACAATAAAAATCTATAGACAATCAACTGCACAACTATTTCATCTAAATTTTCAATCATGATCATATAACAGATTAAATAAATATTAATAATTAATTATATGGAATTAAAAATTAGATTATAAATAATAAATGAAGACAAAAAATTTTATATTTTCAATAAATATAAAGAAATTAAGACATTTTTTAAATACGGTGGACAAATTTTTATAAATATTTGAAAATTTTAACAAGAAATCTCTATTTTTAAAAATTTATTAAATTTCTGCATAAAATATATATTTATGCATCGGAATATATTTAATCTCAATTAACCGGCCACTTTACAAGAAAGATCTATAAAAAATTGTATACAAGATGTTACACACTCTCCTTGTTAGGAAGTTATGTTATAAAATAATTTAAGAGGTTAAGGGTTAACATTCACATATTTATTCACTTTGATATTGCATTTAGTAGCTCTCGCTAAATATCAAAAAATGCAATTTTCTGAAAAACTAATTCAATATTATTATTAAATTAAATACAGCAATACCTCGCTTAGTGCGGTTTCACTATAATGCGTTTTTTTGGGAGGGAAAAAATTAAAATTTATAATTTTTTATCAATAAAATGAGCAAAAACGTATCAACAAGCCATTTAAAATATAAATTTCTTAATAATACAAATAGGCTTACTATTCACAAAACATAATAAAATCACAAAAAGTGTAAGTTTATAATATTAGAAAATGTAATTAAGAATAAATAAAATATTAATTGGATACTGTACATAATACGCAATAGATAAGGCTTATTCGCAATATGCAGAGTGAAACTCCGATTAAAATATATTTACTTAAATTATTGTTTAGTAATTAATATTATGTGAAAAATGTATGTTACAATAAAGTCATGTAAAATTTATAAAAGTTTAATTTTATATCAATAAAAAAAATTTTTTATATCAATAAATTTTATATCAACCAGTTCTAGCCTAATTAAGTTGAATTAATTAAATTTTTGTAATTATCAAATTTTTATTGTAACCATGAGCACGAAAAGAAAAGGGGGAAATAAAGATACGTCTGCTAAGCGCAAGTGGTTGACATTAGAACAAAAGTTAAACATAATTAAGCTTCATGATGACGGTGCATCATTCGCCAAAATTAGCAGAGATAAAGGTATCAACAAATCATCAATTCGGCTAATAATTAAAAATAAAGATCAGCATAAATCCCAAGGAATTGCTACAGCATCTTAATTATAAAAATCATTTGTCTCTAAACACAGAACCTCTCGAATGATTAATATAGAACGTTTATTAGGCTTTTGGATTGAAGATTTAAATCAAAAGAGAATGGAAATTCAAGCAAAAGCTTTAAGTCTTTTTGAGGACTTAAAAGTCGAAGATAGCGGCGAAATCAATGAAACTTTTACTGCAAGTCATGGCTGGTTTTTTCGTTTCAAAAAAGGTGTGGAATTCAAATGTACGCGTTGTTGGTGAAAGTGCAAGTGCCGATAAGGAAGCAGCTTAAAATTATCTTATAGAATTAAAAAAATTGTTGAAGAAGGTGTCTATAAAGATGAACAAATATTTAATTTCGAAGAAACAGTATTGTTTTTGAAAAAATTACCCACCCACACATTTATTGCCGAGAAAGAAAAGGCATGTCCTGGATATAAAATTTCAAAAGACCGTCTAACACTATTATTGGGTGGAAATGCTACAGGTGATTTCAAACTAAAGCCTATGCTAGTTTATCGCGCTGAAAACCCCAGAGCACTTAAAGGTTTCTCTAAAAATACGCTTCCTGTATTATGATGTGAAAATAAAAAAGCATCGGTCACAAGAACTTTATTTGAAGATTGGTTTCAAAATTATTTTTGTCCTGCAACAGAGCGTTATTGCAAAGAAAATGGCTTAGATTATAACATTTTATTGATTTTAGATAACGCACCAGGTCATCCAACTGGGCTCTCTGATTTAAATGGACCTATAAAAATATTTTTCGTCCCCCAAATACTACCTCATTAATTCAACCAATGGATCAAGGTGTCATTGAAACATTCAAAGCCTATTATTTACGCCGAACATTTTTGCAAGCTATAAAAGCACCGTCAGAAGAAAATGCACCAACTTTAACCGAATTTTGGAAGAGTTACAACATCAGAAATTTTATTGAAAATATCGGCGAAGCTTGGCACGAAATTACTGCCAGCAATCTGAGGTCGATTTGGAAACATATTTTGCCGCATTGCGCAAATGATTTCGTAGGCTTTAAGACTCATTTTGCTGAGGTCACTCATGACATAGTAGAAATTGGAAGAGATCTAGGTTTCAGTGAAATTGATTCTGCCAATGTGATAGAGTGCATCAAATCAAATACGAATGAATTGGGCAATGAAACTCTTCTTAATATGGAAGAACAACGAGCATTCGAAGAAAGGGACAATGACTTAGATAACGCAGTTGGAGTTGATACGCCAAAAAAGAATTATCAACTGACGAACTTTCAAAAATTATTAACATGGCCGATAAGCTTTCAGAACATATTATGGAAGTTGATCCTAATTTTGAACGCAGCATTCATGTTCGGCGAAACATTGGCAGTTTAATTCATTGTTACAGAGATTTGTTTGAAAAAAAACCCAAATAAGATAAGTAAACAAACATCGATCCTACAATTTTTGGAAACTAAAAAATAAAATATTTTTTTAGCTCGAATTTGCGAGTGGTTCTGTACTGTAACGCATAATAAATACTTTAAAATTATTTATTTGGTTTTATTTCATTCATATCGTAATATTATTAATTCGTGACATTTTTTATTTATTTTGAACTTGAAAACATTGATAATATATCGATATGTATTTAAAAAATTGGAACCAATTACAATATTTTCCATAGACTACATAGTTCAATTAGTGCGGCATATCGGTGGAACCAATTAACCGCACTACGCGAGGTATTGCCGTATATAACGCACTCTAAACTGGGGGGGATAAGTCTATTTACTAACATTTTTGGTATTCATTATCAAAGTTGTATAAATTAATGCAAAATTGCCCAAAGAAATATATAGAAAACAATAAAAAGACATAATTTACCAAAACTTTTAAAAAAATGCAAAATTTTTAGAAAAACAGATGAGACTAAAAAAAATGAGAATAATACTAATGTTATAATTTTAAATCGCTAAGTGATGTAAACAAAGTTATTAAAAATCAATCCAGTTAAGAATCAAATTCTCAAATTTCACTGACTTGAGATCAACCTGTCAAACTGTAACAAATTTATTATAATTTTTCATAAAAATTTTAATTTAAAAATTTCAGCTAATGGAAAATGTAATTAAGGATAAGGACGAATATGATCGTGTGTTGATCCAGAAAATTGGAAAAATCAAATAGGGTCGAAACGGCTAAAACGGAATATTGATTACACCTGGATTAATATGAGAGTTAGGAAAAATAAATTTGAAAAAACCTTCAATGAAATACAGCTAAATTTGCATTGGGTTACCTAGCCATTACAATTTAAAGAAAATAGTAGGTAGCGTAAATATAAGGATTTTTGATGATCGTGAAATTAATTTAAATTCAAACAAATTTAATGTGTTGGGTTTTCTTTTTATTTGATAAAAAGAACCTGAAGAGTCACAATTCTTTACCGACACATTTTATTCTACCATTACCTTTGACACAAAATTTTAAAAACTGTTCCATTGTTTTATATGAATAATGTTATTGGTGTAGGTAGAACTACTTTCCCAATATAAACTGTTAACATTGTTAACTGTTGACATAATTTCAAACTTTTTATTGGATTCTTTGTACATGAAAGACGATAAAAGATTTAGTAATTCAAATACATGATCTGAAATTAGTAGACAACACTTTTTGCCAAACAAATGTTACACAATTCATTATCAAATATATGTACAGTTTGTTGTTTTTACAAATTAAACTTTTAGAATATGTAGAATTTTTCGTTCTCAACTTATTATTTAAAATATGTGTAAATTACTTTTCTAAATAAAAATGGTCTTATAGATTTGGAAAAGTCTTTAAATTGAGTATTATTTCTTTGGCAAATTTGTTTTACTTATTCGAATAGTGAGTCATAAATACTTTTATATTTAAATACTGTTCTTACGTATAAATTTTATAAATTAATATATTGCTATGGAGTGCTATAATACTTATAGACAAAAGCTTGAAATTTATTTAAATAAGAAAAATGCATTTACAGATGTTTTGGCAAAAATTGAAAACAAAGTTAAAGTTTCAAGAGTTAACTTATGCATTGGTAAATATAATTGATTTAATTTAAAATTTATTGTGATTTCCCTATTATTTAGGCTTAATCGTGGTTATTGCTCTCTATTTAATATTTGGCTATGCTGGCCATTTTCTAGCCAATTTAATTGGATTTGTGTTTCCTGCTTATTGGAGGTATTTTTTATTATTATTTCACATTTTTAAAATTGTTAAGTTAAATTTACAAAAAATCATTTTAAATTTACAAATAAATTATATTTATAATTTAATTCTTCTATTTGTAAATTTTTTAAATTTATTTATTAAGTTTTGTTAATGGACATTTTAAACAAGTAAATTTCCATAATGACAACTATATCTACTGAAATTGATTATTGCAAATGTAAATTAATCAATTTAAAGAAACTGTTAGTAATATAATATAAGGTTTGCAGTGGTGTACTTGTAAATGCATGTTTAGACGGTTATCAGTAAAATCTTATTTTTTTGATCAACTTTGATCTACTTTCGGTTTATTAATCTTTAAGCAGTCATATCCGAAAGCGATTGTTTAGTTGCAGCCACGTCACTTTATAAACTTTTTTTTACGGCTTTGTACGCAAGTGTCCATCAATGATAATTTAAAACAGTTAATTGGATTGAATATGCAAATTCCATATATTGGATGATATGATTACTTTTTAATATATCATAATTAATAAAATTTTTAATAGGATGATTCTTGTTCTATAATAATAGGTCTATAATGTTTTAAATGTTTCTGTTCATTCTTACCATTGCAATTTTTTGCTTTTGTAAGTTATAGTTATTTAGGCGAAACAATTGAAGGTTTATTATTGATATTACAGTCAGCTTTTTAAAATTTCAATGTCATTTTGAGGAATTAAATAGAATTAAGTAATCATTACATTTATAAACAAACAAATTTTGTGTACAAACCATGCGCTCATAATTGACAGAAATGAGCTGCGTATTAGCCGGTAGTTAGGACCTCATGTTTGCTTATGGAAACGACACTCAGCATTTCCTCAACATATCTATAGTGATGTTAAAATCACATCTACTTGCCTTACTTATGCATTAGTTACAATTATTGTATTTACATATTATTATAGCTGTATATACACATATATATAATTGAGAATATATTTTGTATAACTATTTTAATAAGATTCATTCAGCATCAAAGCGATCGAGACAACCCAGAAAGATGATGACACGAAATGGCTAACATATTGGGTTGTGTATGCCGCATTCAGTCTTGTTGAATCTGTCACAGACATATTTTTATCTTGGATTCCCCTGTACGCATTGTTGAAGGTAAGCATTTTGATAATTATTATTGGACAGTTTTTGAGTTGGAATGTGAAGCCGAGCATTTAATCTGTAACACATATATCTATGCGTTTTGGTGCGTTTTGATCAATACATTCTCAACCGAGTCACCAATAGTTTAAATCACTGAATTTTATAATTGATTTTCATAATATTACATTCAATCAATAAATTAGTCTGCTACCCAAATTTGAAAAGATCTATTTTTAGTGTCTGTTATTTTCTAATTTAAATGTTCAGTTGCTTATTAATCGACAGCTCTTTATTACTTGCTCACTTTTAATAGTCGATATTATTAATAATTGTTATTATTATTATTATTTATTATTAATATTATTATTAATTATTATTATAATTATTAATTATTATTATAATTATTATTAATATTAATAATTGTTATTATTATTAATATTATTATTATTTTTAATTATTATTATTAATTATTATTATAATTATTAATTATTATTAATAATTATTATTAATATTATTTTTATTAATTATTACTGTTAAATTTTTTAAAAATTTTCATTCCATTTTGTTATTATTATCACCGTGATTCCTAAACTGAGTAGTGATGCTGTCTCCATGCGGTAGTGATGAATGGCTAGGGTATAAAAATTATAAAACTATTAATGTCATAGAAATGGACCACAAAGAGTTTGCCAAAATCAAAATGTCGATGAATTCAGCAATTATAATTCCACAACAATTATAAGCATTGTAATAACACAAGCTAGTAAGAGATCTAACTATTTGTATTGTCCATTGCCATTCACAACAATACACTATATCAGTATTTCAATAAATCACTTTTGGTTCGGCTTTAATCAGGTAGAACATAGTGCACAAATCGTTAGTTATTGCTATTATCATATCGATTGATCTGTACAATACACAATGCGTGCTGATTTTTTGTTTGTCCAATTACTGATGTAAACCAATCATTACAGTGCGGTTTCCTTGTGTATCTGATGGTGCCAGCAAAATGGAATGGATCGATATACATCTATTACTCAATCATTCGCCCGTATGTGTTGAAAAATCAATCGAAAATCGATGAAGTTCTCAATCAAACATCGAATTTTTCCAAGGAAATTATTGATAAAGGTAAACCGATTGATAGATATGGGTAATAATCGATATAATTGGGGTTGTCATTGTTATTCAGTGGGCGAGACCAGTGAAACCTTTGTCAAGGAACGAGTGCTTGATAATTTGAAATCCGATGAATAGACGAGGATTTTGGATAACGGAGATCTGACATTGAGACTGTGTGTGTGTGTGTGTGTGATCATATACATTTTGTTTTCTTATCTGTCGTTATTTCTTTTGCTGTTATTGAGATCATTATGAACTTCATATTTATCAATTATCATTAATCTATATTATTATCACTGTGCCGTCGTATTGATTAGCAAGTGTGCCGTGATATCGAATTATTTGGTTTCTAATCGAATCAAATTTTCATATTGCAATTATATTTTGTCTTTTATTTCCTGGGATGATGAAAGTTACCGTTGGAAAATCATTTATTTTAATTGATTTGTAGTAAATAAATTTTGACTTCAATTTATTGGTTGGTTATACGATAAATTTTTCATGAATAGTAGAAAATACTGTGTTCGATTTACTTTCATTATCCAATTTAACTTGGTATTAAGCATTTTCTAAATCTGTCGATGAACAATATTTTGCCCATTGAAGAGAATCTAGCATTTCATCAATATTAAAAATTGAAAAACAGGTCTAACTGTATTTGAATTTAAAACTCTAAAATCTAAAACAAGGGAATTTAACATTTTGCAGCATCTCGGGCACATGGTCAATTTTTTGAAGGCAGGCAGGCTCCATATAATAATAATTCAAACCTAATGTTATTTTTGAAATTAGTGCTTTTTATATGTCGGTTATATTCGGTGATATGAATTGTGAAACATAAAATCAGCATTACAATATTTTTATTTGCTAAACCATGCGCGGTCAGCAAAATATGATGTAACGGGCCAGAGGTTAAACACCCTTGATCTAAACACATTCATATGCCAGAAGCTCCTTTTTAGCACACATACAAATAGGGAGTTCCAACGAGATTCAAATTTCTCTATTATTCTATTTTTTCTCCAAATTTTTAATAATTTATTCTTACTTATCTTCATAGCGCATTGATTGTCACATGGGTTTAGTTTGTATTAGTCATAACTCGTTTTAATTTCCGGTTTCAAAATATTTCTGTTGTCTAAATCTCATTTATTACACATAAAAATATATGAAAACTGAGAAAATTTTTAAAATTTTTAACGACAAAGATGGGGGAGGAGATATTATCACACAGAGCCGCATATAAGACACAAGGTTGTTTTGAAGTACGAAGGTTCATACAAAATCATCATGTTTCTTTTCCTAATCAGGTCTAATTTTATTCCTAATAAAGAATGGAAGAAGAATCGATCAGCTGAAGAAGTGGAGAAAATCTTAAGACATGAAAGTTAAGATATTTAAATTCTCTTTTGTGGTGGGTTACAGGGTTTCAAATCTTGCTTATCCTTCTAGTTGCCCTCGTAACGCCATACAAAATGATACTAATCGCCACTTGGCACCCGTTGCTAGGCAACGTTGGTAATGTGTTCAAGTGGTGGATTGCCCGCAAAAATTGAGTACCATGTGCTAGTACTGTAGTTGCTCGGACAACCCTCGGGTTCACGAGCTGTCGATAGAAGACCTATGCTCGCTTTGCTCTGTCCCTCATGATCATTCAAGATTAGGTGCTTATCTGCCTGCGGAGAGATGAAATTAAGGTTGAGTAACATGATGCAAATGTTTAGCATATAAATATATCAACGGAACAAATTAAATTAAGAACACGACTACTCTATTTATTTAACAACGCGAGCAATGTTTACAGGTTAATGATTTTGAAGCTGGATTGCTCGACGTCGGGCCCGTTCCTTACGTCCCGGTAGACGATTGCTAGCTGGAGGGATGGATTGTTTCACTGGTTGGGTGTTCTTCTGCGACATCTGGGTTGGGGCGAAGACGAGCGGGTATGTCACCGCTTCCCCTTCCCGGCAGACTGCTAGGGCGACTTCGAGTCCCCGAATTTGCGTGCGCAGGCTCTGGTTGAGCTGCCGCTCCTCTGCCCAGCCTTTCTGTGCTGCGGTCAGGCGGTGGTACAGTGTTTTTACCTTTTCTGGTTCCCTCCAGGTTGCTTTAATCTGTTGTATTTCGCGGGTTAGTTGAATAATCTGAGTGTGTAATTCCGCGTTTGTCTGTCTCGCGTGGTTCAATTCGGATTGTAAGATTTGTAAGGAAGACATTACTACAATCAAATGGATGATGTTAATTTATTATCGATCAAGTTATATAATTGTTTATTTCGTTAAACAAAACACGAATAACTCTAGCTATAAGAAAAAGAAATAACACGTAAATTTCTAATATTTTAAATCAATTACTACATAAAGTCTATCATTGTTGGTTTACTCGTCCGGACAATATCTCTTCAGGCTCCGTTTGAGAGCCTCAACGGTATAGGGTCTTCTGGTGTCTCGAACTGGGTGAGGTGGATAGGCTACTGCAATCCGCCCGGCAAGGATGTCTTCGACCACGTTCGCAAGGTAAATCCTTGCCTTAACCACCTGTAAATCTACCTGCTCCTGCACCCTTTCCCATTGGGTGAGGAGGTCCTGTGCGTGCAGGTAGGTCTCCGCAGCTGGATATTGCCGTTCCGAGAGACATGGTCGTTGTAACTGGTCGAGTATCCTCAGGGTCGGCGGGACTCCTGTCTGTTCCTGTTTGGCGGTTTCTCGACGGGTAATTCGTTTGGGCGACATGTCTAAACATTACTATTATTAGGTTCGATTGATTTACTATTCTAAGTTATTAGCAAGCAGATAGTGTCCATGTTACTAGTAAGGGTGTCATACGCGTGACCATTGCCTTCCTTTACGCGATGGGACGTTATTAAGCAGGTTGGGCTACTTTGTGGGTCTGGTTCTTTAAGGTGCACTCCTTTATGGGGGAAGTATATAATTAATCATATGGGGGAGATAACTTGATGTTTAACTTATTCGATATATGCGTGTTAACATTAAATTTTTCATGTAGGCGGATACTCGTACATTGACTTAAGGGAATTTGTACATTGATTTAAAGTTTGTTTACTAACTTTAATTACAGTTGTTCGAACTTTAAGGTTTAGGCCGGATGTTGATCCGAGATAACTTAGTCGCGTGTAGGTGTATCCTGGTGGGCGAATGATTTCCGGCGGATGTTACCGTTACCACTTAAGCGGTTGACGAAAGGTGATTTACATTGTTTACATCCGGTGATTGTATTATTCGTGTCATATTTTCAGAACTACTGGTCAAATGTTCGCCTACACTCGATTATCTCAATTTCCGGTAAGTTATTTCGTTGAATAGTTTGAATGTACTTTACTAACAAATTTTAGGAAAACTTCTACGCTTACCGAGATTTCCAAGTCGATGCGATACCCTTCTGTTGGAATAACTTCGCTATGTGGAATTTCATTTGTTCAATAATGTGATATTAATACAAATTTTCGCTTATCCTAAACTTTGGTTTTTTCAATTATATTAATTTAATTTACGTAAATATTCATTCACTTTACCGCTAATTAATTTACTGTACATCCTGAATTTACGATAATTGAAGAAACCTATTTTATAGTTTTATAAATTATTCTAGTTCTAGTTAAGAGATTATATTATCAGTAATTAATATCGACATCTGTTATTCCGATTTCTAATAGTCTTCCCTAAGGCTATTTGGATCAACTATTACTTTAGCCCACAAAGTTATTTTAATGCTAATGGTTTTAAATCCGTGAATTCAGTTTACTTTAATTTACATTTTTACGGTTATTCAATTCCTCTCTAATCTTAATCTATGAATTACTTTAATCCACTAATCATAGCTCGTTAAGGAACTTATTTTGTTTATCCTTATTCAATATTTTACTTTACCAAAACTAGATTATTTGGGTTTTTTCTCAATAGTTATTTGCACTAATTTAATCATTTTTACTGTTATCAATAAATTGTTTCAATTTAATAAACGATATATTTATTTGTATTCGTTTTATTTTTAATCAATAATTTAATCTAAATACTTGATTTGCTCAATCACTTCTTCAATTTTATCAAAATAAATTAACGGTGGATTATGTGGGGGGACATTAATTTTTAATCAACAATTTAATTAAGGGATTTCATACTGTTATTCGAAAATCGTTTTACCTTTAATTGATACGTTCTTTATTAGAAATCAATGAATTCGATTCTTAATTGCTTTCATTTTTATCGGGGGTTGATTTTGATTAGATCACTACATTACTCGTTCTTACTCAAAGATCAGATTACTTTTACCGAAATGAATTATAATAATTTAATTGATGAAATCATTTGTCATTACCCTAATTTCGATCAATAATTTACGAGCATTTAAATTATCTTTACCCAATATTTACTTTAATCTTTAGCCATAAAATACTTTACTTTTACAATCACTGGTTACTTTAGGTTTATCAATAATCTCAATTTAATCGAATTCAATGATTCCCAATAAATTTTATTTATTTCAAAATATTAATCCAAAATAGTTATAACAACGATTTCAGTTAATTTAGCCCAAGTACCCTTTCCCTTTAATAGGCCTTAATCGCATATTGTGTTTACATTATATTTATTGAGTGCCCACTGGACTACTCGGTGTGATAATTTTAAGCCGTGTGTAATATAATTTTAGGTCGATTTTACAGAATTGAGAAACGAGGAAGCAGCCAGAGACTTCTTCCTTATTTCTCGCTTCAGCTATAGGGATAATATTGACGTTACGACCGCTGCGTTGCGCACGCTGAGTCTTCACGGGTACATATCATTGGCGATTTTCCACGCACTTACATGCATCTGTACTATGTAGATTTTATTTACTTGCGTTATGTGTTGGCTGTGGGCCGGAAAAATTTCGACATTTTAATTTAGTTTATAAAAAACAATATATATCAAACAATTTATGTATATTAATAATATTTATTAGTTAGGACAAAATAACAGAATTACCCTTCATAACCATTCCAAAATTTTCATACAATAGCATAAAATATCATAACAGAAAGCATAAATACCTCTCTCCCCACGTCGCCGTCAAGCAGAGCTCTACAGAGATGCTATGAACGTGACGTGGAAAGAGGGCTCCAACCAAAATATTTCTCACCTAAAAATTCGGATTTTCACAATAATTTCAAATCGAAAATATAGTTTGTGTCGAACAACAGTTTAGATTTTCAAAACAATTTTCAAAATGGTTCTAAAAATAGTCAAATTTCGAAAACGGTTAAAATGGTTAAGTTAAATGTGAAAATGGATCAGTATTTATACCTATTTTTCTCGCGTGTGGAATTTGATGCAGTAAAACAAAATTCGACCTTGTTATTTTCTAGCAAATTGGTGGGTTACAGGGTTTCATTGTTTGTTTGAACTAATCGGTGGTTGCCCTCGTAACGCCATACAAAATGATACTAATCGCCACTTGGCACCCGTTGCTAGGCAACGTTGGTAATGTGTTCAAGTGGTGGATTGCCCGCAAAAATTGAGTACCATGTGCTAGTACTGAAGTTGCTCGGACAACCCTCGGGTTCACGAGCTGTCGATAGAAGACCTGTGCTCGCTTTGCTCTGTCCCTCATGATCGTTCGAGATTAGGTGCTTATCTACCTGCGGAGAGATGAAATTAAGGTTGAGTAACATGATGCAAATGTTTAGTATATCAATATATCAACGGAACAAATTAAATTAAGTTTAACTTATTCGATATATGCGTATTAACATTTAAATTTTTCATGTAGGCGAATACTCGTACATTGACTTAAGGGAATTTGGACATTGATTTAAAGTTTGTTTACTAACTTTAATTACAGTTGCTCGCATGTTAAGATTTAGGCCGGATGTTGATCCGAGATAACTTGGTCGCGTGTGGGTGTATCCTGGTGGGCGAGTGATTTCCGGCGGATTTTACCATTACAACTTAAGCGGTTGACTAAAGGTGAATTACGTTGTTTACATCCGGTGATTGTATGATTCGTGTCGTAGTTTTAGCATTACTGGTCAAATGTTCGCCTACACCTGATTATCTCGATTTCCGGTAAGTTATTTCGTTGACTAGTTTAAATGTACTTTATTAGCAACTTTTAGAAAAACTTCTACGCTTACCGAGATTTCTAAACAGATGCGATACCCTTTTATTGGAATAATTTCGCTATGTGGAATTTTGTTTGTTCAATACAAATTTTCGCTTGTCTTAAACTTTGGTGGTTTTTCAATTATATTAATTTAATTTACGTAAGTATTCATTCACTTTACCGCTAATCAATTTGCAATGAATCCTGAATTTACGATAATTGAAGAAACCTATTTGATAGATATATGAATTATTCTAATTCTAGTTAAGAGATTATATTATCAGTAATTAATATCGACATCTGTTATTCCGATTTCTCCTAGTCTTCCCTAAGGCTGTTTGGATCAACTATTACCACCAAGTTATTTTAATGCTAATCGTTTTAAATCCGTGAATCCAGTTTTACTTTAATTTACGTTTTTACGGTTATTCAATTCATCTCTAACCTTAACCTATGAGTTACTTTGATCCACTAACCATAGTTCATTAAGGAACTTATTGTGTTTATCCTTATTCAATATTTTACTTTACCAAAATTAGATTATTTGGGTTTTTTCTTAATAGTTATTTGCACTAATTTAATCATTTTTACTGTTATCAATAAATTGTTACAATTTAATAAACGATATATTTATTTGTATTCGTTTTATTTTTAATCAATAATTTAATCTAAATACTTGATTTGCTCAATCACTTCTTCAATTTTATCAAAATGAATTAACGGTGAATTATGTGGGGTGACATTAAATTTTAATCAACGATTAAGTTAAGGGATTTCATACTGTTATTCGAAAATCGTTTTACCTTTAATTGATACGTTTCTTTATTTGAAATCAATGAATTCGATTCTTAACTGCTTCCCTTTTTATCGGGGTTGATTTGATCAATACATTACTCGTTCTTACTCAAAAATCAGATTACTTTTATTGAAATGAATTATAATAAATTAACTGATGAAATCATTTGTCATTACCCTAATCCATAATTTACGAGCATTTAACTTTTCTTTCCCCAATATTTACTTTAATTTTTAGCCATAAAACACTTTACTTTTACAATCAATGGTTGCTTTAAATTTTATCAATAATCCCAATTTAATCGAATTCAATGACTCCCAATAAATTTTATTTATTTCAAAATGTTAATCCAAAATAGTTATAACAACGATTTCAGTTAATTTAGCCCAAGTACCCTTTCCCTTTAATAGGCCTTAGACGCATATTGTGTTCATATTATATTTATTGAGTGCCCACTGGACTACTCGGTGTGATAATTTTAAGCCGTATGTAACATAATTTTAGGTCGATTTTACAGAATTGAGAAACGAGGAAGCAGCCAGAGACTTCTTCCTTATTCCTCGCTTCAGCTATAGGGATAATATTGACGTTCCGACCCCTGCGTTTCTCAACGCCGAGTCTTCACGGGTACATATCATTGGCGATTTTCCACGCACTTACATGCATCTGTACTATGTTGATTTTACTATCTTGCGTGATGTGTCGGCTGTGGGCCGGAAAAATTTCGACATTTCAATTTAGTTTATAAAAAAATATATATCAAATATTTCATGTATATTAATAATATTTATTAATTAGGACAAAATAACAGAATTACCCTTCATAACCATTCCAAATATTTCAAACAATATCATAAAATATCATAACAGAAAACATAAATGCCTCTCTCCTCACGTCGCCGTGGAAAGAGGGCTCCAACCAAAATATTTCTCACCTAAAATCAATTGAATTAGCTCAAATAGCTTGAAATTAAGGTTCTAAAATAGCTTCACAACGATTGGAAAATAAGATTTCAAAATAGTCTAAAATCAATTGAATTAGCTCCAATAGCTTGAAATTAATGTTCTAAAATAGCTTCACAACGATTGGAAAATAAGATTTCAAAATAGTCTAAAATCAATTGAATTAGCTCCAATAGCTTGAAAACAATGTTAAACGATTTCAAATAGTTTTACAATAGTTTCTAAAAATGGTTTTAATCAAGTTGAAACTATGGTTAGTCTTCAAAAATGGTTAAAGTCCAAAATTGGTTTGAAAAATGGTTAATTAAATGTGAAAATGGATCAGTATATATACCTATTTGTGTGACGTGTGAAATTTGATGCAGTAAAACAAAATTCGACCTTGTTATTTTCTAGCAAATTCTATTATTTATTTTTATTATTTTTCGATTTATTTTTATAATTTTTTATTTAAAATTTTTATTGAATTATTACTAATTCAATTTTTCGATTTAAATTTCACTTTAATGAACTTTTATTAATTTTTCTAATTTTGTCGAATTTGTTGTGTTTTCTTGTTATATTTGTATAGGTATCGTGCGAATCTTGGTGCATTTTGTTAATATTTTAATTTATTTTTATGTTTATTATTTTATATTTAATTCTTTTATTTCTCAGATTTTATCGGGTTTACTTGATGTTTCAGTGGGTTTATTTAAATTGCGTGTTATTTTTGCATGTGTGTTTCTGATCCATTTAAACATTTTTGAAGGCCGTTTACGTTCTGGCCCAACAAAATTCTATTCTTTAATTTTAATATTTTTTGATTTATTTTTATAATTTTTTATTTAAAATTTTTATTGAATTATTACTAATTCAATTTTTCGATTTAAATTTCACTTTAATGAACTTTTATTAATTTTTCTAATTTTGTCGAATTTGTTGTGTTTTCTTGTTATATTTGTATAGGTATCGTGCGAATCTTGGTGCATTTTGTTAATATTTTAATTTATTTTTATGTTTATTATTTTATATTTAATTCTTTTATTTCTCAGATTTTATCGGGTTTACTTGATGTTTCAGTGGGTTTATTTAAATTGCGTGTTATTTTTGCATGTGTGTTTCTGATCCATTTAAACATTTTTGAAGGCCGTTTACGTTCTGGCCCAACATAAAACACTCGGGGGTCCGTAAAATTGCGACCCGCAATTTCAATTGATTTCAAAATGATACATACATTTCCATTTTCAATATTCACATTCATAAAAATATCTACGGTAAGGTTAATCATTAAGATAAAGATGGACTTAAGGTCCGGCTACGATACGTAATCAAAATTGGATAGTTCAGTTTTAATATCAATGCAAGTTTTATAAGATCAGTTCAAATCACTATAGATCAGTCTGAATTAATCAATCAATGTAAATCAGTTATATTTGGCTTCGAATGAATCGCTGACGGCTTGAGTTTCGCTTTCGAGCTGGGTTGATCTTGAAGGGTGATTGATGGAAATCTGCGAGAGTCTTGAAGTTTTGCTAACTTGATTGGTATTTTGGATTGGGTTGAACATTCTTCTGAGTTTCTGAATTGGGGTATTTTGCCTTTGCTTGTTTTTTGTTAGGCCGAGGATGAGACAGCATATTAGGAGTATCATGTTAGAGGTTATACTAATCGGTAGTATAAGTTCGATTGATAGACTTGTTGTACTGGGTTCATTTTTAATTTGTTTTCCTTGTTGCCTTTTGATTGATAAGGCGATTTCTTGGATTGGTTTATTATTGGGGTTTGCTTTGGCTTTTCTTTGAATTTGTCTGATGAGGGTTTCTAGGGTTTTCTTTATCTCTCTATTCTCATTTTTTATATTGGCTATCTCTTCATTATTTTTCAGTAGGGTTTGCACCATTGCTTGGGTTCTCTTGATATTCTGTTTTAATTCGTCCTTGTTTTCTTTTGTGGGGCATTGCATACATTGGAGGTTTATCTGCTGACATTCCTCATTATTGGGGTTACTACAAATTTCTTTGAAATCGGCACAGGTGCTGTCCTCTCTTCTGAAGGGTTGGGATTTCTCGCATTTTTCTAACGGGTTCTCAGTATTGCATTTTCTCATTATTATCATCATTATTATCCACAGGTTTGGGTTCATACTTTCTATTTTTATACGTAATTAATTTTATATTTATTTACAAGGTTATTTCGTTTATTTACAGTGGAGTTTTAGCCCTTTTTATTCTTTCTCTTTTTCTGGGGTTGAGTGTTTCTCGCACTCCTCTTTAGTTTTGTTTTCTGAAAATCTCATTATTAGGATTTGGGCTTTTATAAATCGCTCGGTTATTTTCGGGAGTTCTTTTAATCGTTCTTTGTTTTCTTTGATTACCCTCTGTTGATTGTAGATTTTCATTTGGAGATTTCTTTCTTTCGCTTGCTTTCTTTTAAGTTGACGTTTGTAATTTATTCGTTTAGCTGTTTGCTTTTCCAGCTTTCGTCTCGCTTCCTGGAGCTGTTCTGTTAATGTTTTAATTTCGTCCTGAGTTTGTTGATGACTTTCTTTTATCTCTCTGGCTTCTTTGCAACTGTCTTCTAGTTGTATTACATATCTCTGTTTGCTCTTTCTGCTATCTCGCATTCGTTCTGCTTCGGTTTTCCAATAATCTTCCAGGATTACACGAGTCTTTATTTCGGCTAATTCTCGCCTCAATCGTTCATTTTCTCTCTTTTGATTTCTGTTCTCTCCCATGCTGGAGGTTAGTTTTCGTTTTATCATATTGACTAGTTGTTTTGACTGTATTAGTTGTTGATTTATCCGGGCGATTTCTGAATCTTGTTCCTCCACTAACTCTTGCCATTCTTTTCTTTCGGCTCTCCATCTTTTACTGTAATATCTCAGTGGGTCTTGCTCGATTGGTTCTACTAATTGAATTGGGCTTGGTACGTATTCTCCGTCTTCTAGATTCATTCGGATTTCTATTTCATTTGGATTCATACTAAATATACATCGATTACAATTTTTGTTTTTATCGTTTTTATTATTTTTATTGTCTTTTTACACTTTTTACAATTTTCTCTTGGAATTTACACTATCGTTTCGTCCGTCTCCCCGAATCCTTCATCGGGTTCGGCGGGTACTTGGTTTATAATTTCAGTTGGGTATAATGGCATAAGCAGGATTGGTGGTCGGTTTTGTAACCTATTTACTTCTTCTCGTAAGGAATTTGATATTTGTATCTCTTCGTCTAAGAGATAGGCAAGATATTCTGTATTTTCGGTTAATTCCTCCACTCGCGTTTCCAACCGATGCGTGTTTTCTAACGCTTTTAGTTTTTCAATTTCTTTTCTCAAATTCTGTTCGTTTTCCTCGTATCCTTGCTTTATCGCTTTTATCTCTGCTTCAACTTGTTCTTTCAACTGTTCGTTGACTTCGTGTTGATGTCTCAACTGGATTTCCTTAAATACTGCAACTCCTCGGTGTCCGTTCACCTCCTGCTGGAGTTCTGTTATCCTCTCGTTTAATTGTTGGTTTTGTCGTCTTTCCTCAGTAAGTTGATTTCTCGTTTCTGCTGCTCTCTTGTCCATTTCGTTGAATTGTTGTTCGTATTCCTTTTCGTGTCTCCTGAGCCTTCTTATTGTGCCTTGTCTGATTTTTTCCCGAAATTCTAAGTTTTGGACCTGCTCGTTTAGTTCCTCGATTGTTTCTTTCTGCACTTCGACTTGTTCCCAAAGTTCCCAATCTTCCATATTTAGTATCCTTTTGGGTAACAATCTTATCTCTTTCTTGGCTTCTTGAAAGTGCTCTTTCCATTTTTTCGCCTCTCTTTTTATTGCTTTTTCTTTGATCTCCGTCTTCCATTGTTGTTTTTGTTCTTTTCGGTGAGCTTCGTCCTGCTCGATTTGCATCTCTTTTACTCTGGTTTGTTGGTACTCAACTTCCTGCTCTAATTTCACTATATAGCTAGATTGTTTTGCGTTGGCGTCCTCCCATAATCTGCATTCTATTCGCCATTTTCTTGCTTGATCAGTTATCTGAGTCAACATTCTTTCTTGTCTATCGTCTCTGGGCTCTCTAATTTTCTTTGATGGTTTTTGCCCTTGGTTTCTCAGTTTATTGATCTCGATCTTTGCGTTTTCCCATTTAGCTTTGTACGCTCTTGTTCGGTCTTCCTCTTCGGCTATTTGCTGAATATAATGTCTAATCCGTGCTTCCCAATTACTTCTTGAGTGTTCTCTGTCTTCTGTCCATTTGATTTTCCAGTATCTTGCTTGTCGTTTTGCCCACTCTTTGGCTTGTTCCATGTGGGTTCTCTTGGTCTTCTCTATTCGGTATTGGTTGTTAATTTTCCCAATTTCCTCCTGCATTTGCTGTATAATTTTTATCGTCTCCTCTCCTTCTTCTCGTATCTCTGCTTCTTTATCTTTTATCACTTCTCTCAATCTTTCTATTTCACTTTGTTGATCCTGCTTTTCTTGCTCTAGGGTTTGTATCTCTTTCCTTTGGTTTTTGATTCTGGTTTGGTTCCGCATGAATTCCTTCATCATTTCCTCTTCTCGCTCTTGGTACGTTTTCTCTTTTCCTTCCGGGTAAATTATTTTTTGTTCTAGTTGTTTTTCCCACTTTTCCTTCATCATTTTCGTTTTTAGAGTCTCTTGCACTAATTCCTCTTCTGCGATTAGTAGCATTTCTTTTAATTGTAACGTTCTTTGTCTCCATAATTCTACTTCCTCACTTGTTACTTTTATTGACTCTGATTGATCTTTGACTGCTGGTTTTGATTCTTCGGCCTCTTTTACAACTTCTTTTGTCTCGTTTGGATTCATAATTGTTTTCTAAATATTAATAATCGATTATTCTCTCTTTTCAATCATCTCAAAATTTTATCATAGTTTACATCATCTCGTATTTTTGTGGTTTTTGAGTTTTTATAATTTTTTGTTTTTACGTTTATCTTTATTTACACTTTTTACACATTGTTTTCGTTTTCTATCTACTGATCAGCGAAACGGAATCCTTTGATCCGCCCGTTGATCGGCTTTCTACATACTGGACATATATTGACTTTTATCCCGCATGCTTCACATGTGACCATATGTCCACAAGGAATATAAATTATTTCTACATGTTTTTGCCAACATGTCACACATTGATACTGCTCCAAAATAGCTTCTTTTATTATTGATTTGTCACGATTTTCTTTAGGTTTCTCTTGATATCGCTTGATTGCTCGGATTATTGCTTGTGTCGAGTCGTACCATTCTAAATTATTAGCTAATCTTTCCTGGATTATTTTCCTCATTTTTTGAGTATCTACTCCTGATAATAGCATTATGGTTCTCGTTTTTGGCCGATCTAAGATATCTTCTATTTGCTGTTTGGTAATTATTATTTCGATATTCTTTGACTCTTTTTCTTGTTTATACATACATTTTCTCTTGTGCTTTAGTTTTGTGACGTTCTGATCTGGTATTGGCTGTTGATTTTTGCATCCTTCGCACATTATTCCTCTGGCTGTTTGGCAATATCCTTGACTCGCAAATTCTGCTGCTCTTGGATTTCCTTTGAAAGTTTTGATTCTCTCTTCGAATATTCTATTTATAGTCTCTTTTTCCCATATTAATTCTGCTGGGTCTTCGAAACTCTTTATTATCGTTATCTTTTTCTCGCCTCCCTTTTCATCACGGTCTAATTCTGATTGTCGAAGTCCTTCTAGTCTGTTCATCGCTTGGTTTCTGACGTCTAAATTTAATACAAATGGACATCTCGGGAGTTTTTCTCGATGTTCTCGTTTTGCTGTTTCTCCTTTTTTCCATTGTGCGAGTTTTCCTTGGCAAAAGATGCATATTACTTCGTCTGGTAGTTCTGGCGTTCCCGTAAAATAGAATCCTTGTGCGGCCATTTCTTGACTTTGTCGGTCACTAAATACTTTATTATTTCTAAACGTTAGGTATCTTTGTTCCTCTTTTCTCAAGTTTTCGTCTTTTACTCTCATTGGTGGATACACTTTTGTTCTAATTTGTTGTGGTCTTTCCTCCACATCAAAATCCGCATAGTATGTTATTGCTGCTGTTAGTATATTGGTTTTTTCCTCCTCTTCTGGTTTTTTCCATAGTCTCGTCCATATCGAATCTGGTCCTTCTCTCATCTGTACTGTTATCTCTTCGCTGATTCCGCTTGTCATCTAAATATCGTCATTATTTTTGAATTTTTTGTTTTTCTGATTTTTCTGATTATTTAATTTTTTGATTTTTATTTGATTTTTATTATTTTATTTACATTTATTTACACTTTCCGTTTTTCTTTACAACGTCTTGTCTGGCTTCTCCACTTCTAATTTTATATACAGATTATCTTCTCGCAAGAATCCTTCTCCTCTCAATCGTTGTTGTGGATAGAAACGTGGTGTTCCAATTGCTGTATTCCAGTCAGTTGTTGGCCTTCCCATCTGTGGTTCATTTCCTGTTCTGATTGGATTGCGGTAATCCTCTTGTCCTTTCATCGTTAATATCATATTTTGTTTAAAAGGCCATGTTAATAATTCATCATAATCTCCTCTTCCTACTCTGATGAAGACACTGATATGGGTGCCTGTTGCGTTCCCATCTCCATTTGGATATAGTCTAATGCCCAATTTGTATCCATTTTCCCAACTGTATATTGGTGGACTATCTAGAATTCTTTGTGTTCCGTCTTTTGCTCTCTGGAGCTTTTCTGCGAATTCGGTTATTTTCCATATAAATGGTGCTGTAGGATGTTTTCTGGCTATAGAACTGTTGGTTTCTAGTTCCTTTATGCTGTTGATCATCTGTTGCATTTTCTTTTCCATTTCGGCCATTTTCTTGAGTGTGTCTCCTTGGCTTCTCTCGAAATTCTTTCTGGATTCTAATATTTCTCTTATTATTGCTTTTTGTGCATCATTTTCTGTTCGTAGGCTTTTTACTTCCCATGCCAACATTCCTATCGTTTTCATCATGATTTCGGTGTGCTCGATACTATTTTCTATCATGTGCTTTTGCATCTCCGCAATTGGTAGTTGTGCTCGGCAATTGAATAATTCTAACGGACATTTGACTGGTTTGCCGCTACATTCGTTCCAATGTTCCTTTAATTTGACTTTCTCTTTCCTGTCGCAGTTGTTTGCGCATACTCCTTCATATAGATCACATATTTGCTCCTCTTCTGGATTCCGATGTTCCATTTCTATTTTTATCCATTCGTCGATGACTCCACAGAATTCGCATTTTTCCTCTCTCTTGATGCACACTTTATGGTGTTCTCTCATAGTCTTTTTTGTTATGATAGTTTGACATTTTTCGCATAATATCTCGTTATATTCACATTCGTTTGCGTGACTTTCGGCTTCCTTCATACGTCCTTTCCATTCACATTCTTTTACTCGGCATTGGACTAATAGATTGTTGATTTCTTTGTTGGTGGCTTTATCCATTGTTGTAGGATCTTCATCTTTTTCCAATATTTCGTTACATCCAGGGCATTTTATTGTTTTTGTTTCTATCACTTCTATTGCACAATCTGTACATATTCTGCATCCGCATTTCGTCTGTCTCGCTCCAATCAGTAATTCTTTACATTTACAACACTTTAGTCTTTCTTTTATATCGTTCACCACTTTGATTTTTTCCTTCATTATTCGTCTCGTAGTTTCGGATGGATTCTCGCTTCCTCTAATTCTCTCGATGATCGTCTGCATATCTACAAAAATTTTCAATTACTTGACGTTGCTTCGTTTTCTGTCGTGTTATTTTACATATTTACAAGGTACGCGTTATTTTTATTCTACTGTTGAATCCGGTTCTGGGGTGAATTCTGGCATTGATGCTATCCATTCCACCCAACTTGCTGGATCTACGTGCTGTTGATTGTTACGTAGTCTCCTAATTTCGTCAGCTTGCCATCTAACTTGATCTGCTAATTGCTCGTTTATTCTCTGTAATTGTAGTATTGTTCTTTGTTGTTCTTCCAGTCTTATGGCTTGTTGTAGGCCTCTGTTCACACTTTCCGTTAATACTAGATGAGTATTTGTCCACTGAGTTTGGGCATTATTCGTTATTAGTGTCATTAATTCGCATTGTCGTCTCCATGTTGCCTCAATTCCTGGATCTTGGTATATTCCTTGATTTAATTCTGCAATCTCTATAGGTGCATTGGCAGCTGCTGGTTGTTGAATTCCTTCTACGAATGGTGGTATTCTAACTTGATTTTGTTGATTTGCATTATTCGGATTCATCTGTTGATTATAACACATCATTAATTCATCGGCATTCATTTCTGTTTGTTTACTATTTCTGACACATTTTTTACAATATTTATATAAATATACATACTATTACTACTATTATACTATTTTACACTATTTACAATGTCTCTTTTTCGTTTTACACCATCGTCTCCGGGGACTCTATACGCAATGTCCGTATATCCTCATATTTCTCATTCATTATCTGGTATACATCAGATTCATTTGACCATTGTTGTGCTTCGATAATGGGCGGTTCTTTTAACCAGAGTCCGCTTGTACTAGAGTTTCCTATGATTTCATATTCCTCGGTTCTTTCTGCATCATATTGTCCTAATTCGATATCGTAATTGAATTTTTCCACCGCTGGCCATAATCTTTTCTTCGCTGGCTTCTTTTTGCATTTGGTAGTTCTTGCTAGTTGAATTATTATCAGCATTACTATGCTGCTTATTACTGCTGTTGTTATCCAGATCATTTTAATCATATAGTTCTTTTCATTAGGCTGCATAGTTGTGTTTTCTCTTGCTTTAGTTGTCTCCATTATCGTTTCTTTTAACTGTCGACGTCTCTGTTTTTCCTCCTCTGCAAATTCTTTGATGGCCTCTATTTTCTCCATCGTATTTAATTCAACTGTTTCCTCGTTATCAGTTATCATGTTTCCTTCCCCTTCGTTCTCAACACACTGCTCCGCAGTGTGAGTTTCATCTGGAATTTCCATTCTCATCATATTGATTCTCTTCGGGGTTTGTTTTCGATTTTCCCATCTTTGCTGGATTTCCTGGGCTTCCTCTGTTTGTAGTCTTTGCCATTCAGCTTGTTGTTGTTCTTGATATTCTCTAGTTCGCAGCTCTTGAATCACTTCATTGCTTCTCATTACGTTGATTCGTTGTTGTTGTATATTGGTGGGCATCTGTTGCATCATCTCTTTTAATTCCATGGGCATTCGTTGTAGTGTTTCTCGTAGCATGTCTATCTCTTGCATCACGTTAATTCGTGGATTTCCCATAGAGTTGTTTAGCCTTGATTGGTTTGGTTCTCTTCTTATGTTACATTGCCTTGCGAGGTGTCCTTGTTGTCCACAATTGTAACATGCTTTGTTATCAGGTTGTCTACATATTTTCTCAGTATGCCCTCGTCTACCACATTTTTGACAATTGTAATTTCGGAAACAATTCTCTGACCGATGTCCTACTCTTTGGCATGTGGAGCATTTTTCATTTGCATTTGGATTGTTCCTGAAATTATTATTATAACTTACTTGGTTATTACCTTTATCTTCCGGATTTCTCGTTGTTGGTGGCTTGAACATCTGCTGTGCTCTTGGAATGAATTGATTTATAGCTGGGTTGGTATTGTTGTTTTGATTGTTAGCATTGACTGTTGATGTTGTTGGTTCCGTGGCCAAGACTGCCACTTGATATCCCAGTCCCAGATGGGCTTCACATCTGTTTGCGATTGCTACTGCTTTATCTAATGTTTCTGGTGCCAAACATCCAAGGTTGGCTCGTATGTCTTCCCTTTTGATTCCTCTTATGAAGACGTCTACCATTTTATCTTCGGGCAAATCATGTTCTCCGAAGGCTTCTTTACACAATTTCTTTAATTCGCATGCGTACACTGCATTTGATTCATCTCGTCTTTGTTTTCGGTGTAGGAAGTCCAATATCTTCCTATTCCCCTTTTTCTCTATCCCGAATATCTTTATTAAGAACTCTTTAATTTCTGTCCATGTTGTCAATTTTGTTACATCTCTCGCTTCTTCTACAAATACATCTTGTGCGCTCCCTTTCAAATACAAGGGTAGTCGCTCTTTTACCTTTTGATCTGTCCAGTGACAGATATTTTTATACACTTCAAATTCCTTTATAAATGTATCCAATTTGTTGAGACTACCGTCGAACGGTTCTCCTCTAAACTTTTCTCTGAATTCTCCTACTATTGCATTGTTATTATTTATCATCATGTTTGGATCCGGAATTGAAGTCGTATTGGAATTTATGGAATTTGCCATGTTTGAGTTAATGTTTAAGTTTTTTAATCTCTCTTCCTCGTTCTCTGATTCTATTATTGGCAACCGGTTTTCTATATCGTTTATTTCGTTTTCTTCGCTACTGTTGAATTCAACGTCGGTTAATCCACTATCTGTGCCGGTTCCTGTCGCTACTGTAATTGATACTCCGGTTTTGGCACTTCTACCGTTGCGAACTTTTCTCTTTTCTTCCGCTTTTAATAAACTTTTTTCTCTGTTCTCTTGGCTTTTGCTTCTCGTGTGGTTGCTGATGCTATCAATGTTTACGGTTATTCGTCTGCTTGGCTGGTTTTCTCGTTTCTCTTTTCTTGCTTTGGTTGCTTTGAAACTTCTGGTTGCTTATTTGCTTGTAACTACTCTGACGTTTATTCCAAATTCTTTTCTGCTCGTTTATTCAAGTTTCTTTGTTATCACTTGCTTTGTCGTTTGCTCTGAAATATTTTCTCCTTTGCTTTGCTTTGCACTTGACTTGGATTGCTTTGTTTGACTATTGATTCCTAAAAATAAATAACACTCCAATATTCTATACTCTATACTAATTTCTCCTCCGTTTACCATACTATATATGTTATCATCCCCTGTTCGCATTTATCGTGGTGGTCTTCTTTATCTGACTCACCCCCCTCATTTTAAGTCCATTTTTAATTATCTATACCTCGTAATAATTATCTATTAATCTCGTATCAATTATCTATATAGTCTTATCAGTTATCTATATAGTCGTATCAATTATCTATATCATAATATCAATAATATAAACTCATCATACTCATACTTTCATTCATTCCATTAATTGTTTTTCCTATGTCCCCCAGGAATTCATTTACTTAATCCTCAATCGCTGGCGCTCTATGCCCTCTATAATTTCCGTTGGCTCTTCGGCCTTCGGCTTTAACTCTTTTACTGGTCATCTGTGACCCTAATATCTATTCATAATCATATTTCATCTTTACTCATATCATATCTTATCTGGTACTCTATGGCCTCTAGTATCTGATCATAATCATCCGGCCCTCTATTGCCTCTAGTATCTGATCATAATCATCCGGCCCTCTATTGCCTCTAGTATCTGATCATAATCATCCGGCCCTCTATTGCCTCTAGTATCTGATCATAATCATCCGGCCCTCTATTGCCTCTAGTATCTGATCATAATCATCCGGCCCTCTATTGCCTCTAGTATCTGATCATGATCATCCGGCCCTCTATTTATTGTTTCATCGGACTTGAGCTCAACAGTGACTTTTGGGTATGTTTGAGGCCTCACACTGACTCTCAAGCCATGGCGTCTTTTGGCCGCGCATTCTTCCGGTTACGCTTTACTCACCGCCATTCGGATATTTGGTACTCGGTGTGGGATCCGGGTTATTGTACCAAACTCCTCGCTGGGCAATAAAAAAACATTCCCTCGGTACTCGGTGTGGGATCCGGGTTGTGTACCTCGAAGAATATAAAAGTATGGAAATGCCTAGACGTTCAATCAAGTTCCAAAAGCGGTTTACTTGATTTCCCGAATAGTGAAAAGAAAAGGAAGTGATCAAAAGTGGGAGCGGAAAATAAACTATCAAATCTCTGCCCGCTCCTTCCATCAGATTTCTCGGCTCCGTTCAGCCGCTCTCATCTGGCTTTAGTAGGACATTTTGAGTATGAACCATTTACCGGTTAGTTCACATCTCACCTACCGTTTGGCCCCGATACTCGGTGTGGGATCCGGGTTGTTGTATCGAGTTCCTCCCAGCGAAAAAAAAGAATCGTTCGATACTCGGTGTGTGATCCGGGTTTTTGTATCGAACGGCTCAGCGTCATCAGTCCCTTGGCTGATAACAACCTGAGCACGACAGTCCGTAGCTGTCCTCTGGTGCCTCACCACCAGCTAGGGAAAAAAGAAGTCATCTCTAGGTACCTTTAATCTAACTATTAATTCTGTTCCGTGCGCACTCTTTCTCTCACCTCTCGGTCTATCTCTTCACACCCCCCTTCAAAATTTGTGGTAATCGCATCAGCAAGCTCCCCAAAAGAGGTGATCAATCTCTCGCCGGTTACTTGCTGACATACGCGACTTGGCCTACCAGTTCCTTTCTCAGTAGGGTTGATCAGGGTTTCCCTTGGGTGAGCGTACTATCATTAGATAGCTCGGGTTTAACCATTTTTCCTCGTCCTATCTCAATATAATATCAATAAAACAAAAAGAATTATACACTAGGAAAACTCGGTTGTCGAAATTTTCCGTCCAATATTTTGTGTCTCTGTGCATGTGTTTTGATTATTTCCTTAATTCGGCTTTCATGTATTTGGTCTATTACCTTTATTTATCGTTGTCGGGTGGTTTTATTATTTACGAACATTGCATATTTCTTTTATATTCGTCTTATCATCTAATAATAATTCAAGTACTGCGTAATACACATTTATTTCATTTCATCATAACAATTCATGGAAAGTAAACCGTTAGTCTTTCCTTTATCTTTCGCTGGCATAACATACAGTGCGACTCTTGCGCGCATCCATGACAATAACTCAGGTGTCCGCAAGGTATCACCATTACTCGTGCTTCCTCTGTTTTGCACGCATAACATTCCGAATAAGCCTTAGTCTGCTCCTTCATTGTTGTTGAAATCTCGTCCTCAATGTTTTTGACTTTTTTCATTAATTTGTTCCAGCTTTTCCCAAATTTGGTTATCTCCAATCTCATGGATAGAATTTCATATATTCTTTCGGTTGTTACATCTTCATCAATATCGATCAATTTTATTAATATGTAATGTTCATCGGAGTACAGGTTTGAAATCGTTGCTATATCCTCTTTAGCTCGTTTAATTAATTTTTGTTTGTTGATTAGTTCCTCTAGGTTATCGTTTTCGATGTTTAGGATACCCTTTAGTTTTTCTATAATTTTTGTTGGTTCCATCTAAAATTATTAAATCTCTTTTAATTACCCTTTAAATTTATTTAAATACTAATTAACTAACTTCATTCAATTTTTAGTCTTTTAATGTATTTTGCTTCATTTTATCAACTACTATTTTAATCACTACTCGTTGTAATTTATTCTATTATCGTTGACTTCTCTACTTGGTTCTACTGCTTTCCCCCGTAGTTTATCGTTATTCCCTTACTTACCCCATTTCATTTTATCCCGCATTTTGCCCTTTTAGTTATGTGTTGTTTGCTTATGCGTCTTGTGAGTGTCGTTGGTCTCTTACAAGGGTGTTGTGTCGTCAAGTATTGATGGATGTTGAATGCTTTGACGTTGATATCTATGTAACTTTAACATAATTTCATCTCAGTTTGTTTGCTTGGGTTTTTGTACAAGAAGATCATTCAATCCCGGCTGAGCCCCCAAATTTGTATGGTGGGTTACAGGGTTTCATTGTTTGTTTGGACTAATCGGTGGTTGCCCTCGTAACGCCATACAAAATGATACTGATCGCCACTTGGCACCCGTTGCTAGGCAACGTTGGTAATGTGTTCAAGTGGTGGATTGCCCGCAAAAATTGAGTACCATGTGCTAGTACTGTAGTTGCTCGGACAACCCTCGGGTTCACGAGCTGTCGATAGAAGACCTGTGCTCGCTTTGCTCTGTCCCTCATGATCGTTCGAGATTAGGTGCTTATCTACCTGCGGAGAGATGAAATTAAGGTTGAGTAACATGATGCAAATGTTTAGTATATCAATATATCAACGGAACAAATTAAATTAAGTTTAACTTATTCGATATATGCGTATTAACATTTAAATTTTTCATGTAGGCGAATACTCGTACATTGACTTAAGGGAATTTGGACATTGATTTAAAGTTTGTTTACTAACTTTAATTACAGTTGCTCGCATGTTAAGATTTAGGCCGGATGTTGATCCGAGATAACTTGGTCGCGTGTGGGTGTATCCTGGTGGGCGAGTGATTTCCGGCGGATTTTACCATTACAACTTAAGCGGTTGACTAAAGGTGAATTACGTTGTTTACATCCGGTGATTGTATGATTCGTGTCGTAGTTTTAGCATTACTGGTCAAATGTTCGCCTACACCTGATTATCTCGATTTCCGGTAAGTTATTTCGTTGACTAGTTTAAATGTACTTTATTAGCAACTTTTAGAAAAACTTCTACGCTTACCGAGATTTCTAAACAGATGCGATACCCTTTTATTGGAATAATTTCGCTATGTGGAATTTTGTTTGTTCAATACAAATTTTCGCTTGTCTTAAACTTTGGTGGTTTTTCAATTATATTAATTTAATTTACGTAAGTATTCATTCACTTTACCGCTAATCAATTTGCAATGAATCCTGAATTTACGATAATTGAAGAAACCTATTTGATAGATATATGAATTATTCTAATTCTAGTTAAGAGATTATATTATCAGTAATTAATATCGACATCTGTTATTCCGATTTCTCCTAGTCTTCCCTAAGGCTGTTTGGATCAACTATTACCACCAAGTTATTTTAATGCTAATCGTTTTAAATCCGTGAATCCAGTTTTACTTTAATTTACGTTTTTACGGTTATTCAATTCATCTCTAACCTTAACCTATGAGTTACTTTGATCCACTAACCATAGTTCATTAAGGA
Organism: Schmidtea mediterranea; assembly: GCA_022537955.1. Classification (NCBI taxonomy): domain Eukaryota; kingdom Metazoa; phylum Platyhelminthes; order Tricladida; family Dugesiidae; genus Schmidtea; species Schmidtea mediterranea. Next base: position 177,463,505 of record CM039680.1, read on the forward strand.
ACTTATTGTGTTTATCCTTATTCAATATTTTACTTTACCAAAATTAGATTATTTGGGTTTTTTCTTAATAGTTATTTGCACTAATTTAATCATTTTTACTGTTATCAATAAATTGTTACAATTTAATAAACGATATATTTATTTGTATTCGTTTTATTTTTAATCAATAATTTAATCTAAATACTTGATTTGCTCAATCACTTCTTCAATTTTATCAAAATGAATTAACGGTGAATTATGTGGGGTGACATTAAATTTTAATCAACGATTAAGTTAAGGGATTTCATACTGTTATTCGAAAATCGTTTTACCTTTAATTGATACGTTTCTTTATTTGAAATCAATGAATTCGATTCTTAACTGCTTCCCTTTTTATCGGGGTTGATTTGATCAATACATTACTCGTTCTTACTCAAAAATCAGATTACTTTTATTGAAATGAATTATAATAAATTAACTGATGAAATCATTTGTCATTACCCTAATCCATAATTTACGAGCATTTAACTTTTCTTTCCCCAATATTTACTTTAATTTTTAGCCATAAAACACTTTACTTTTACAATCAATGGTTGCTTTAAATTTTATCAATAATCCCAATTTAATCGAATTCAATGACTCCCAATAAATTTTATTTATTTCAAAATGTTAATCCAAAATAGTTATAACAACGATTTCAGTTAATTTAGCCCAAGTACCCTTTCCCTTTAATAGGCCTTAGACGCATATTGTGTTCATATTATATTTATTGAGTGCCCACTGGACTACTCGGTGTGATAATTTTAAGCCGTATGTAACATAATTTTAGGTCGATTTTACAGAATTGAGAAACGAGGAAGCAGCCAGAGACTTCTTCCTTATTCCTCGCTTCAGCTATAGGGATAATATTGACGTTCCGACCCCTGCGTTTCTCAACGCCGAGTCTTCACGGGTACATATCATTGGCGATTTTCCACGCACTTACATGCATCTGTACTATGTTGATTTTACTATCTTGCGTGATGTGTCGGCTGTGGGCCGGAAAAATTTCGACATTTCAATTTAGTTTATAAAAAAATATATATCAAATATTTCATGTATATTAATAATATTTATTAATTAGGACAAAATAACAGAATTACCCTTCATAACCATTCCAAATATTTCAAACAATATCATAAAATATCATAACAGAAAACATAAATGCCTCTCTCCTCACGTCGCCGTGGAAAGAGGGCTCCAACCAAAATATTTCTCACCTAAAATCAATTGAATTAGCTCAAATAGCTTGAAATTAAGGTTCTAAAATAGCTTCACAACGATTGGAAAATAAGATTTCAAAATAGTCTAAAATCAATTGAATTAGCTCCAATAGCTTGAAATTAATGTTCTAAAATAGCTTCACAACGATTGGAAAATAAGATTTCAAAATAGTCTAAAATCAATTGAATTAGCTCCAATAGCTTGAAAACAATGTTAAACGATTTCAAATAGTTTTACAATAGTTTCTAAAAATGGTTTTAATCAAGTTGAAACTATGGTTAGTCTTCAAAAATGGTTAAAGTCCAAAATTGGTTTGAAAAATGGTTAATTAAATGTGAAAATGGATCAGTATATATACCTATTTGTGTGACGTGTGAAATTTGATGCAGTAAAACAAAATTCGACCTTGTTATTTTCTAGCAAATTCTATTATTTATTTTTATTATTTTTCGATTTATTTTTATAATTTTTTATTTAAAATTTTTATTGAATTATTACTAATTCAATTTTTCGATTTAAATTTCACTTTAATGAACTTTTATTAATTTTTCTAATTTTGTCGAATTTGTTGTGTTTTCTTGTTATATTTGTATAGGTATCGTGCGAATCTTGGTGCATTTTGTTAATATTTTAATTTATTTTTATGTTTATTATTTTATATTTAATTCTTTTATTTCTCAGATTTTATCGGGTTTACTTGATGTTTCAGTGGGTTTATTTAAATTGCGTGTTATTTTTGCATGTGTGTTTCTGATCCATTTAAACATTTTTGAAGGCCGTTTACGTTCTGGCCCAACAAAATTCTATTCTTTAATTTTAATATTTTTTGATTTATTTTTATAATTTTTTATTTAAAATTTTTATTGAATTATTACTAATTCAATTTTTCGATTTAAATTTCACTTTAATGAACTTTTATTAATTTTTCTAATTTTGTCGAATTTGTTGTGTTTTCTTGTTATATTTGTATAGGTATCGTGCGAATCTTGGTGCATTTTGTTAATATTTTAATTTATTTTTATGTTTATTATTTTATATTTAATTCTTTTATTTCTCAGATTTTATCGGGTTTACTTGATGTTTCAGTGGGTTTATTTAAATTGCGTGTTATTTTTGCATGTGTGTTTCTGATCCATTTAAACATTTTTGAAGGCCGTTTACGTTCTGGCCCAACAAAATTCTATTCTTTAATTTTAATATTTTTTGATTTATTTTTATAATTTTTTATTTCGAATTTTTATTGAATTATTATTAATTCAAAATTTTCGATTTAAATTTCATTTTAATGAACTTTTATTAATTTTTTCAATTTCGTCGAATTTGTTGTGTTTTCTTGTTGTATTTGTGTAGGTATCGTGCGGATCTTGGTGCATTTTGTTATTATTTTAATTTATTTTTATGTTTATTATTTTATATTTAATTCTCTTATTTCTCAGATTTTATCGGGTTTACTTGATGTTTCAGAGGGTTTATTTAAATTGCGTGTTATTTTTGCGTGTGTGTTTCCGATCCATTTAAACATTTCTCAAGGCCGTTTACGTTGTGGCCCAACATTTGTTTAAATAATTGATTATTTGACACTTTTTATGAAATTCAAATAAATATTATGATGGCAATTAATTCTCTTAAAAATGAGTTAGATGTTACTACAACAAACCAGTTGAAGAAATTATTGAGCCAAATTTAAATTAATCAATATTTAATTTTGTGAAACATAATTCATTAACCCAGGTTGTTTAAATTATCTATATATGTGATTCGCTGTATTTCAAAATTTGAAAATAATGAAATTACGTTATAAAAATTTGCTAATTAGAAAGTATTTAGGAAATTATTAATACTTTATTTGATTTTAAAATTAATTAATTAATTTCATAAATGGCTTTTAAATTAATTCCTTCAATAATAAATCTTACAAATTATGCAATTGGCGCAACACTTATGACGATACCTTACAGCTTTTCCGAAGTAATTAAATATTTTTTTAATTTAATTGATTTGAACATGTAGTGTGGTATTATTTTATCACTTTTTCTTGTGATATTCATATCAATTATAACAATTGTTGCATCAGAGTTTTTATTACAAGCTGGTGTAACTCAACGACGAACAACTTATGAAACTTTATGTAATTATTATAAATAGTAGTATTATTACAATATTATTTTTAATTTTTAGGTATGTCGTGTTTTGGTAGTGTCGGTAAGGCAATATTAGAGTTGAAGTACATAGTTTATTTCAGTAAATTTTTTAAATATAAATATTTATATTAGCATGGTTGGAATGATGTACGGATCTCTTATTGCATATGTAATTATTTTGGGGGATCTTGGCAGTGAAATTTTTCATGAACAAATGGGATTTTCTGTAAATTGAATTCGATAATTAATTGTTAAGATAATAAAATAATTGTAGATAGATACATATCTGCGTCCTTTCGTGCTACTAATTTTGTCAATGGTTTTAATAACTCCTTTGTGTTTGAAGAAGAATATTGAGAATTTAGCAAACGCTAGCGCATTGTCATTACTATTTTACACATTGTTGACAATTCATGTAAGTCTATCAACTTTGTGGTTTTAAATTGAAAAAATCATTAAATTATTATTTTTAAAATATTAGGAGGTATTTTTATTATCTTTGAAAAATGTGACAAATAAATTCACTGATATTGGCGGGGGGGGGTGTAATAAAAATTTGTAATCAGGAATACAATTTATAATGACTATAATAAATATTATTGAATAACTATGAGAATGAATGGGGGGCAGGAAGCAACTGATAACTATTTTAGAAGGAGCATTGTATCGAATGGTAATAATTTTAAAGTTATTTGTTAATACGCATTATGATTGGTTAAATATTATAGAATTGTATATTGGTATGGGAGGGGTAATTAATATAAAGATAGTGTTTACAAAATAACTTAAAATGTGACAAATAGAATCATTGATAGCTTGGAGAGAATATTAGAGGCAATTTTTAGTAATATTTTTAATAAATCTCAGAATCCAAGAGCAATTATATTGCACCTGTTGTATGTATCGGTGTGATAAACAGCTACAGTCTCGATATAAACCAAACTCCACGGGATTTAAGATCTATTTCGTGATTACTTTTGCTATTATAAATAACATAAACAGTTCAACGTTTCATTAGAGAAGAAATAAATCTTGAATCTTTTGAATAAAATTCTGATTGCCATTTATTATTAAACAATCTTTGAATTACGATGAATTAGCGATCTGGAAGAAAGGTTTTCATCAGCATACACGGTTCCATGATCCCACGTGTAACGAGTAGGTTATCATTAACTGAAATAAACAATTATTAATTCCCGAACACATGCGGAAGAAGCGAATCTCTTCTACATACCAAAAAGTCCATAGTCGGCTAACCTAGTCATTTATTTAGCAGAATTAATATAAAGACAGCAGTTTGTTTCCAGGTTTCTTTGATGTTTCTGCCGAAATTTCTCACCGGAAAGCAGTTATCCAATAAACTTTCAACTTTTCACTACTAAAATTCAAGTTGATAGCTTAAAATCCGTTACTTTAATACAGTGTTGCCCAAATGAAGGTCCGCGGTCACATTTGGTCAGCCACGTCACCCAGAACGGCCCGTGATCAATTATACGCGATTTTTAAATTATATAGTTTTATATATTAAATATTATAATACAAAAATTAAACATATGTTGCGAATGAAACAAAATTCATTAGAACAAGATCCAGAACAGAATTTGTTTAAAATCATAGTACTAAGAACAATTAAACAAGACATCCAACCAGACTACCAGCAACTATGGGCAAAGCATCATATGCAAGTCTCGCGTTGATTTTAAACTAATTTTCTTTCTTTGAATAGACTGTTTATTTTAATTACTAGATTTGTTTTTATTGATTATTTTTTTGTTTATCATTTTGATTTGAGAACATTTAAAACACCCATAGCCCACGAAAATTCTTGTAGTTTGAAAAACGGCCCGCAGTGGATAAAGGTTGGGCGCACTGATTCAACTTGTTCTATTCGATAAATATTAATATCTGTGTAAGACATTCAGCTGTCAACAAGAATAGGAAACTTTCGCTTGTTGGCTTTCATATTATTCTCAACCTTGAGCTGCACGATAATCATATGGCAAAGACTTCATATTCTTGAAACAGTTAGAGTTTCGAGGCCTTTCAGCAGTCTTAGTTTCATATGGATTCTAATAGGATTCACAAACGAGGCTCTGTCTCGATATATGTTCACTTTAAATTTAATAATTCAACAGTTGATAAAACATTCCAGTTTCATCTCTATTGACAAATTATTTCCCACTATATTCTGCAGTTATCAACATGTTATACGTTTGCTTTCCCTACTGGTACGATAGACACTTCTCTACAAATTTTTTGTATATCAATGTTGAAACTATTACCAAATCTGTTCAACCAACTCGGATTCTTGAATTTCCAGGCACTGTGGTTTCTGTACAATTACTCGTTCACTGATTATTTGCAAACGCGCGTATTGAAACCGTAGGAAACCAAGTGGTTCTTCGAGATCTTATTATCTTTCGACCAATAATATATTGCACAATATGGCCCAATCGTTTATAGAATAGGTGAACTGGTGCGAAATTCATGGGCAATTCCAAGATATTAGTTATTTGTAATTTTGCGTACGACCAAATTTATGGCATCGGGGAGAAAACCAAATAATACGTTTAATTTCGATGAATCGATATTATTTATAAAAATATTTCAGCGTCATTAATGAGAATTCTTATAATTTGAATTGAGACGGCCGTAGCAATAAGTGAATCTTTTTTTTCTTCAAAATATTCTTGTATAAATAATCAAGGGTGCCTAGATCATTTGTACCCAACTTTTATCAACCGGGTGCCGTTTTTTAAACCACCACAATGTTCGTGGGTTATGAGTATTAAAATGTATAATGTATAAATCATTACTTTTTCTATTCTCAAATCAAAATGATAAACAAATAAATAATCAATAAAAACAAATCTATTAATTAAAATAAACAACTATTCTAGATCATTATACTTTTGATATACATACTCATTTAAATCTATTTTTTAGATTATTTATATATTATTCTGTATATCCTTGGTCGAATATTGATTTAAATTAATGTTTGAAATAATCGATAATAAAGCAAAACAAAAAATTACATTATTAAAAGAACAACAGGTAAAATCAGTAAAAGCAAATGTGATTGCTTGGTTTTCCTAAACTTAAATTATTGAATAAAATTATCATAATTTCTTGGAATGCATATTAATCAATTAATTTGTGTTTATATTTTCACAAGTTCTCAGTGAATTTTTTCATATACCTTACAATATTACTGGTATCGAGTTTAAGGCCCTGTCAACTTATTTATTCTTATCGTTTTTTTAATTCAATTTAATTAATTTGTTAATATTTCGAAAAATATTAAATTTTAGTTTCAAAATCAATAAAACCTGTTTAAATATTTTTCTTAACTATAATTATATGATAAATGTGAGAATATTCATAATGCATAAAGGAATACTTATGTGAAGGCTAGTTCATTGTTATTATTATTATTATTATTATTATTATTATTATTATTATTATTATTATTATTATTATTATTATTATTATTATTATTATTATTATTATTTATTGTTATTATTATTATTATTATTATTATTATTATTATTATTATTATTAATTATTATTTTTCTTCTTATTAATTATTATTATTATTATTATTATTATTATTATTATTATTATTATTATTTATTATTATTATTATTATTATTATTTATTATTATTATTATTAAATATTATTTTTATTCTTCTTCCTATTATTATTATTATTATTATTATTATTATTATTATTATTATTATTATTATTATTTTTGTAATGAACGGTAATTAATGAATATATATAATGAGGATTGTGTTTGAATGTTGGTATGTTTGTGTCTGTAGATATTCTGTATTAATGATTAGAAAACAAAAATCCCTTATTTAGATGTTAAGCAATGAACAGCTGTAAAAGTGTGTGTCGGAGATTTGTGGTTAGAATAAATGTTTTGCACTCATGTCTCTTTAACCATTACTGTGGTATCATTTATTTATTTTTATTATTACTATTTATTATTATTACTATTATAATTATTATTTACAATTGAGAGGAAATAAACGAATATTTCGTTATTTCCAAATGGAAATTCATTTTCATTACCACAATAATAATGAAATCCTTATTTGGACCCTTTCAATGTTAACAAATTTTATCGAATTACTAGAAATATTTGATATTATTCAAATATATTACTTGTTCGTATTTGTAGCTGATTTCAATGCAATCCGATAGTGTTCCTGTTCCAATCGTGAATTTTTCCAAGTTAAATTGG
>CM039680.1:177476143-177536143 GCA_022537955.1 Schmidtea mediterranea
TACTATCAAAAAATTTTAAATTTAAAAAAAACATTTAATATATTCAATTTTTTTTTCATTACAACAGAAAACTTCATTACTAATAGAAAAAAAAAGTTATTTATCAGAACAGTTCTGAAAATGAGTTCTAAGACAAACTAGTGAATTAACTGATTTCTCGTTGAGTCTTGTCCTAATTTTATTGACAAAAAGGCCAGCAGTCGAAAATAATCTTTAACTTTCCACTGAGATTGGTTTAATGCAAAGAAGAGCATCTTCAAATTTTTTGTTCCACTGGCTTCAAATAAATTAAATTCTGTTAATAAAGTCTTATATTCTGTATGTCCGGTATTTTGTTTTTTGGTGCTCATATTTATACCACTTTCAAGCTTTCGTTTCAAAACATATTCTGGCATTTCTGATTCTATATTATTTTCCGTATCGGAAATTAATACGCTGTCTTCATTTTCAAGTTCAACTGTGTCTTCAATGACAAAAACTGGAAATAGCCGGTGTAAGAATTCTTTAGATAATTTAATCATTTCAGATTTCGACGACATTTCAAAAAAATTGTCATCTTGATTAGAATACAATAAACCTGGATTATTTAGGTATTTTACCAATGAAGTTAAGATTTTGGTCTTCAAGTTATCATCCGCAATTTAAAATTTTGCAGTAATTCTAGGGATATTGAATTATCTAACGCATTTAACGTTTCTAATACAAACGACAGAATCCACTCTCTTTTTATTAAATCCATATCACGTCGACATAATGCTTCGGACGCCAAATATTACTGGACGTAAACAAGCAATTAATGCTCTTACTATTTGGAACAGCTGATCTTCGTTATCAAGTAGATATGTAGCATTTATTCCACATAGACGTTTTTTAATCGGAATTCTAATTTGCTAAAATGTTTCCAACATATCTCAATGGTTACTTTGGTTTCAAATATTTTTAAATAAAACAAGTAGTTTTGAAATATTTATTTTCAATTATTTGATGATAAATGTTTAAAATAATCCCGGAAATTGAACTTTTTTCACGGGAAATATGGAACGAGAAATCCCATGAGAGAAACACTACTGGACACATTTATAAATAATAATATACAATTCAGATGCCGTTTATGACCTATGGATTTCGAAAATTTATAATTTCTAAAATTTTCCATGTCATTTTGTAAATAATTTAATTGAGTATCAATTAATCAACAGCAGTTTGGTAAATGCTTGGTAAATCGGCTAGAAAAACAAAAAAATGGAAATCGTTAATTTCTCGAAAATTCAGAATTTGATTTCTTTCATAAATTCAAAAATGTTTGTTTGGAATTGCCTCAAAACCAAATATTTGAACAACAGATAAATACCATTTAAAATAAGGATTTAGATAATATTTAGATTATTTAATTCAGCATTAAACAATCAAAAGTAGTATTGAAAATATAGAGTGAAAAACCTTAAAACATAAAAGATGGAAATCGATGATTGCTCGAAAATTCAAAATTTGATTTCTTTTATAAATTCAAAATTTTTTAGAGATTAAAAATTTATGATTAAAAACTCATAAAAATATAAGTTATATTTAGACAACGCATTAATTAAATGTACATTAAATTAATCCAACTTTTATCAATAAAAATATGTTCATCGTTAAAAAATATCATATTTAATAGAATTTTAGAAAGTGACTAAATCTAATAAATAAATTCCATGGAAAATAATGAGAAATACTTCCGTTTAAGATGATTGTTTCGAATAGAGATTAACTACATTAAATTCATAATTTATAATTTTAATAAATTTGGACATTTGTCACAAAGAAGTAAATGTGGCAGGAAAAAACTAATTTCTGAAAACGGAATTCCTGGGCAAAAATAGAAATATTTTTTAGTAATTTAATGCATCGTAGCTTATAATCTCTAACTCGTGTGATGTCAAAAAAATTAATAAAATATAAAATATAAGAAATTTGTATAATTTCTAATTAATCAAGTTTCTTTTCAATGATAATTTGTATCAACATGTTGATGGCGTAGCTATATGATTATCTTTAGCTACAACTCTTATATAGATTGTTCTTTCAGAATTAGAGAAAAAGATTTCTGATTTTTGTCTTCTTAAATCTAAGATATATTAATGTCATGTTAATTATTATCTTTCTAGAGTATTTTCTAGTTATGATAATGTTATATTTTAAAATTATATGAATGAGCTTCATTCCAATATTAAGTCCACAGTAGAGGAATAACGGAATTATTTTCTTCCATTTTTAGATTTTAGTCGACTGAACGTTTAAGGGTTTTGAAACAAAAATGCAGGCTTATACACTACTTCTAATACCTTTTGTGACTTTGTATATAATAAAAATATGATTAAGGGTTTGAATTTTAGATCCTGGCCATTATCTTATATACTTATAAAAACATACATAAACTCGCTTCGATTTTTAATAAAAATGAATATTCTTGGAGGCATTGATGATTAAATCATAATTGACATTCAATTAGAAAAGTAATTTATTAGGATTATTTAATTGGATCAATAAATCATAACTATTACATAATTATTTTTACCTATATATAATTTGACACAGATTATAATGGCAAGTTGTTGATGAGGATAATTTCCTCGAAATATATTTTGTTATCATGGCATTCTTGTCGTTTTATAATATATCTATATAGGTAAAATAACTCACTTCGCAGCCATCTCAGAAATGACTGAAATCCGCATGATTTCTTATTAAAGTTTTTAGTAAGTTGATTTTCATATCAATTTATATTATAGAAAATGTATCTCAGCACAGTTTAGTGTATTTCTTGTCTTCCAAAGTTGAATTATCTCGATTGTTTGCAATTCACTATTCTTCTTAATAAATTTACCAGAAATAGATTTAAATATTTAGAAACTTTAACTTTCAACATTCCTCATTAAGCACACCTACAATCATAATTTTTTGTAAATTATTTCATTGTCATTATACTTTTTCTGATATAATTTTTCCTATTATTATCTAGTATACATTTCCTACATATCATTTTTCTTTTGTTTTAAATCAAGACACATTGTGTGATTCATCAATAATTAATTGCATGTCAATTTATGGTTGTGGACAAAATAAGCGTCATATTGTGACATCATGACGCTTGAAAAGGGCTTCAAAAATTATTATTTAATCTCAAAAAGTCAACTTTTTTGACATAAGGTATAAATGTACAATCATAAATTGTATTCAGAGAGTGCATTTTTGTACATTTCAAATTTATATATTTTCATTTATCTTATTGTGTAGCATTTTGTGCATTTTTAATATTCAGGACTTTTCAATAATTTCAAATATATTTAAAAGAATGGTTTTGATAGTAAGTAGAATTAATTGAGCTAACTTTTATTATAACTTTATCAGTGGTTGGTATTCACAAATTGAATATTTGTATATGTAAATTTGAGGGAAATTCTACTGAGTGGTGCGTTTTGTGGATAATGTTCTTAAAATTGAAATTCTCCATATTTTGTTTTGTACTTCTGTCTTGAATTGAGTCTCTGATTTGATATAAAAATTTGTCCCAAAATAGGTGTCGATTTTGAAATATGAACCCTTCTTTTCAGAAACTATGCCTCAAAATATATTTCCAACTTAATGTAACCTATTTTTTTGACGTTTTGCTTAAATCAAACAATTTATTGTCAACATGAATGTAGTTTTCCATATCATTAAAAACTGGGATACCAACAGCAACAGTTTTTGAATCAGGCAATGATTGTGAGCTTTCTGAATCCACTACACTCATATTCAAGGTCAATTTGGGGGTCTAAAATATTGGTTTAAGTGCCAAACTGCAGTCATGTGAATGTTTTAATACTCACAACAACGGTGCACTGGGACACTTACTCGAGTGTTCTTAGTACACTACTATACGGTTTCTTTTTAAGGTATTTTCTCATAGATAAAAGGCTCCATTCCTTTTTTATGTTTTACTATATGGTTTGATCAGAAATTTAAGTTGTTGTGTTGTGTGTTACGTGTTTCTTAACAAATCTGTAATTTTCACTTAGTTAAAATAATTTTATTTATTTTTCGCTGTAGTATATTATAGATAAAATTTAATTCTGTATAATATGGCTAGATTAGAATTTGAAAATGTTTTGCTGTGTGTTTTGTTGTGAATTTTGTATTTTTCACCTACGTAAAATAATTTTATTGAGTTTTCGCTGTAACGATGTATAGAATAGAATTGTTTTAGTGCGCTGGAATGAGACATTATCAATCCTGATTTAATGCTTCTGTGAATTGGGCTTTTTAGAATTTCAATTACGTCTGCAGGGGATCAAATATTTTGCTTTGATGAAAAGGTATCCTTTGTATCGCTTACGGTTTTCAGTTTCCGGTAGACTTTTGAAGCTTTTCAAGAATATCATATTCGACTTATTGTCTTCTCTTTTACGGAATATCGAACGACTGCATCTCTTGTTGGTCATTATTAGAGTTGTTTATTTCATAGACATGATGCTACTAAAAAGTTACATTATTTTCATAAAAAATCGAAATTTACAGTTGAGCGTAAATAAAAAACGTTTGCATATTTAGCAGTATCGGCTAATAATCTTTCTATTTTAATCTATTAATTTTTATTATGTTTCATTTTGTATGAATATTTAAGAAATTTTGTTGGGTTTCTAGTCTTTCGATAACTGATCCAATAATTCTCGATACTTTAGATTGGTTAGGTTACTGATGCAATTGTATATTATTAAGAAGTGCCAAAAAATTATATAGAACATTTTATTTGTGAAAAGGCTGTTGATTGCTTTTTGTCTTGTTTCTCTTTCAAATGAAAAATATCTTTCTTTTGAACTAGAGAAATTGCAGAAATTATATATAATGCCCTTTGTAAGACCACTCTCATACATCGGTTGCCAACCGCTGATCTACTATCAGATTGCCTTAATAAATGTATATTTTCAAGAAGCATTTACGAATATCTATTTTCCTGTTTTATCTTGCTTGAATTGTGATAGTTATGTTTTTCAAAGCTTTTACAATTCCATAATGCTTATTTCTTTCGATTTTTCTATTATATTTTTAATATTGCTCATTTATTTAATTAAAGATAGTGCGAAGCTGCAGATTTTTATATCAAATGAATAAACAGGCAGAGAAATTCTTTTTTTATTGTTAAAAGTTTCTAGGTTATTATACGAAATACTATTCAAAAGTGTATTCAAAATGGGTATTTAAAATCATTTTTAGTAATGATGATAAAATAGACTTTTGATAAATTGATTAAGAATGTTAAAAATCCATATTTGAGAATGTCTGAGTATTATTTAACTAGTGAGTCCGAATTGGTTGGTGATATAAATAACATCAATAATGCATAGAAGAATGATAAACCTAAATTTGTGTTAGTATTGCAGGACTAGGAAGGTTTTACAGATTATAAGAGAAATATCAGTAATCAATTCGATTAAAATTTAGATTATAAGATCGTTTCTTGTATAAAGTAAGCGATTTGTTTAATTATAAGTCCAAAAACCTCGGTTGGATCTCGTTTATCAATTTACATGTAATGGGTGTAATGCCACATGCATTGCAGAGACTTCCTGTCATCTCTGTACTCGAGTTCTTCAATATTGTCGACGGAAGGAATTTATCAATATTAGTAAAAACAATAAGAGTTGTATGAGTAAAATGAGTATGTCTGATTTTAAAATTTTATTAAGTTTTTTTAATTATTACTGTGAACTTATTATAAATGAAGCATTGTTGACAGGGTTAACGGATTCTAAATTTAATTTGCAAAACCCTGTGAACACTTGTGTCTTGAATGTTTTTAATTAGTTGGGTTTGTCAATTGTGGATATTTGATTTTGTGTTTTTAGATGTATTAAATTATTTAGTTGAATAATTTGTAGATTATATTTTAAAATTTCTTTTTATAAATGTTCCTTTAAATTAGCATTATAAAAATCATAAAAATTTAAAGAGGAATGAAGTCAAACAATGAAAACGTGTATTATCAATATGTACAGTTTTATTAGAAAAAACATTATTTTCCATTAATAAATTAAAACAGTCGATTAATTTGCTAGTGTAAAACGGAAATATTTGACAAAACTCCGTAACACTTATCTTTACCTATGCGTAATTAGAACATTAATTGGACAGTTAATTAATGATTATTCATATGATTCGATTAAATAGAGATTTACTACTGATTCATCGCAATTCCTTATTTCTGCTATAAGCTTTGGGAACCTTATCGGCTCTTAGACCATCGGGTATCTTCTTTTAGAATTATACCAAACTTTTTTTTGAATTTAAGCTGTGTATAAGTTACTAAATTTTTGGTCCTATTATTTTGCCATTCATTTTCTGGATTTTCTGTCATAATCATCTTTAATTTTCCAATTTTTGAGTCATTAGGAATTGCTTGACATTCATTTGATCATTTACTTGATTAATTATATATTATTAATTTATTATTTTGATGAAACTCTTCATATTTTCAAATTTTACACGAGCTAACAATGTAAATGTTTCTTGAATCTGTAGAAGTTAATTGTTCTGTTATATCTGCCAAATGTTTATGTATTATATTTATTACACCAGCCTTCATAAATTATCAGCAACAATGACAAATGATAAGGGTAAGTGGTAAGTAAAAAGTTACATTTTTCATTAAATTTATATTTATTTATAGATTTAAAAAAATTTAGGGCATTTTTGATTAATTTTCAAATATATAAAATTTGTAGTTTTATTTAAACACATATTTTAAAATCTTCTAAAATTCACAAATAATTTCTGGAAAATCTTCGATTAACCCTTTCACTGCGCAATATGTTTTGAGATTTCGTATTCTATGTGCGAAATCTTTCGATTATTGTACGTACAGATGCACAAAATTCCCATTTTACTATGCTAAAAGTGAAAAATCATCTTAGAATTTTTGTACCTGACTTGTTTGAGTAAGCTGTGTGAATAGTTGTATTGAACCGGGAAGAATTCTGAGCGTATGGGTGATTCGTATTGTGCGAGTATATACGGTTTGAGCAGTGAAAGGGTTAATCTTCTTTTGTATTTTTCTGAAAACCTCATAATAATTATTAATTTAAAGTTAAATTTTCAATTTAATAATTCCAATTATAAATTACGTTCTTCTACATTTTCTATAATTTCCGGTAATTTATCATCATTTTCCATAATTTCTAAAAAGTGAAAAATTGGAATTTTATTAAATTATAATTTCCATTTCTCTTTAATTTTCTCTTCCTCATAGAAAGGTGGAATGTAGAGCAGCTCAAATCTGATGATTTTAAATAGCACAAACCTTTAAGCTTTTTCATACAAAAAGTTCGAGCTTTTTTAAAAACAAAAAAATAAAATGCTAAGGTTTTTGCTGAAAATATTGCTATTAAAAAAATTATCGAATAGTTTATAAACAAATGAAATTCATTTTTATTACATATTATAAAAATAAATATAAAATGCAAAAAAAATAAATGATGCAATTGAAAATTCATTAAAATAATTTGATTAAGTTACATTTAGATGTCACATACATGTTATTTGTATAATTTAATTTTTTGCCTTCTGTAAACAGAAAGTTTTGAAGAAAAATTAAGGCTTTTGTTGCTGAGACCTCCTCTTTTCACTGTCGCTACTTTTTCAGCCAAAGAGACACGCGCTTACTTTCGGTTATTGTTGACTGAATAAATTTCAAAGATGTTTATTAAATTTCTGAATTATCTCGCGTTGCCTCATGAATTTAATTCTTTTTTGTAATGTTAGGATCCGATAAATTTAGTTGATTGATCACTAACACAGAACATGATTATCTGACTCCAAAAGATAATTTCGTTTACTGTACTTAAAAGGGTATAATTTGTTGTATAAATAATATACACTTTGCAAAAATATACAACTTTGCTCAAGGTGTCACAAAAACTAAGCAAAAACATTGGTTATACCAACTATCCTCAAAAATAAAGGTGTCATAAGCTGGGACTTAGTTTTACCACAGCTTTAATCTGGGCGTGCGGTTGAGAGACAAGCAGGAATACCCGAAATTTACTCGATTCGAAGTACCAGGTTGTACTCGTCTTCCTAAGTAATATAACCCTTTGTTAATTTTTTTCCTTTAAATAAGGAAAACAAAAATTCTTGATACCCTTCAATCTCTTCAAGCAATGATAGTTCGCATAAACAAAAATAATTTTCTTAGTTGTAATTTTCTCTAAATGATTTTTTTCTGCCAAAAATTAATGTTCTCTTATAAATAAATGTTCTCTTTAAAATAAATATTTTCTGAAATTAATGTTCTCTTTTTTTGCTCTTCCTCCTATTTTGCTTTCTAGAGTTTCCTTTTATACTCTAACCTTTCAAATTTATTTCGTGATTTAATCTGATCGCAATCATGTTGCTTTTTTCTTCTATTAAAACTGGCAACAGATGTTTTAAATCAGAGGTGTCAAAACTGCAGACCCGGGTCGCATGTAGTTTACCTTGCCCATTTATGTTTCAATTTTTAACTCCTAAAAAATGTAAATAGTGCATCTAACATGAAGATTTTTTAAATGTGGCCCGCGAAGTTATAATGCTTTTCCAAAGTTTCCCGCAAGATTATTATGTTGGAAATGAAAATCTCGTTTTGACGTTTTTCTCTAATCATCTCCTTGAAGACCGACTGTTACACCCTTTTATATTAATCATTAATTATAATAGTTAATATTTTTATTACTATTTGTATTAAATATTATTATTTATAATTACTTTAATTAGCCCTTATTGGTTTTACAGGTGATTAACCTCATGGTCAATCGAACCCTAACAGTACTATCTTTTTTTTAATATCATTTGTTCACAACAACTGTTGATATTTTTTTGAATAATTCCAGAAAGAATATACATTTCAACTGTTTCGGTGACAGCAATATCATCAAAGTCCGACGTTTTGTTGATTTCTGAAATTTAAAATTTTGTAACGTCACATGCATAAGTCGCTATAATTACCAGTTTTTCTGCAATTTATCAATTTAATTGATAAATTAAATATAAATTATTCGTTTTTTGTTTTTCTATTTTTTTACATTTCACCGGTTATAGTAGTGGAAGATATTTCATAAATGAAAAGATAAATAATTCGCATGCCCTATTTGAATAGTTGAAAAATCTCAAAAAAATCAATGTGCTACTGTTTTTACTCAAGTAATAAGGAGCCGTCCATAAATGACGTCACGCGATTTTGACCGATTTTTTTACCCTCCCCTTTTCACACCGTCGCAAAATGTTAGATTCCACCTCAAATATGGCGTCACAAATCTTTGATCTCCCCTAAACATCCGTATTTAATATTTGAAATTGAGCATGTTTCAAATCACTTTATTGACATTTTGGTATGTATTTAGTGTAATGCTGCACTCTAATATCGTATGAGAAAACATGTATTAAAAAGGAGACCCAGAAAAGCTGAAATTAGTATAAAGTTATGTTGAAAAAATACAAAATTATTTTCACAGACAAGCCTTCACAAAATTCAAAAAAATTCAATTTTTTGTTAAGAACAATAAGTTAGTAAATAATTAGGGTTTTTTTTTTGATGAGCTATGAAGATAATAAATTGGTTGAAGGAGATTTGATATTAATTATTTTTTTACTTTTGGTATTTTTTAATTATTAGGGGTTTTTTGTAAGTAAAATCATTTTTGAAGTTCCACCTAACTTGAAGCGGCAGCTCTAGTGGAATGTGACTAAAATGATTGATGCCCATAATTTTTGTCCTTATATACCAAGTGTTTCAAAAGGTCATAGGCGATAAAGAATTTAAATATTTTTCAAATCATTTCAAATAATAAAAATATTTTAGTTTGTTTTACTGCATCAGTGTCACTTATTTTATAAGAAATGGCGCCATTTTCAATTGACGATAGACTGTTTTTACTATAAAGCTATTGTAGGCTAAAATATCCAATTTTGGTGCAGAGGGAATGGGTGAAAATCAAAAACGGTAAATCTCCATTCTTAAACCGTCATAGTGTCTATTGCGAGCATTATGACAATTTGGAAGATCTATAAAAAATAATAATTCATTCATTTTCTCAAATTTTAGAATGCATGTAGCGCTGTATTAAAAAGGTGTAAACTTTCCATTGAAGTAGATGGGGAACACTTTGATAATTTATTGTAATTTCTGTATTAAATAAAATTTAAATATCTGTTATCTTAAATAATTATAAAAAATTAACATTTATATTGTTTATCAAATATTTATAAATAAAATCGTCAATTACCTTTTGAAACATTCGGTATTTGTGGTTATACCGTTGGTAATTATGGAAAGCTGGTGTAATATTTTGCTTGATTTTACGTTGTTATTTAATGCAATGATAGATCAATGGTGGAAACGAAAAATTATTTTACTGATAATAATTAATAAATAGAAAAATGTTAGAGAAAGTTCAATTATAATAAATGATCATTAAATAAATAGAAAGTAGGTTAGTAATATTTAAATGCCAAATGTTTTTATTTTTGTTGATGCAACCTACATAATTTGGAGAATATTTGGAGTGATATGCTCAGGTGTGTAATTCAAAAATATTCCGAAAGAAAACTATAAGGTTGTGCTTGAAGTTGTGATTTTATTGATTATTAAAACAATTCTAATAAACAGGTATGCAGTTTCCAATGATTTTTAGAAAATTTTCGACTTAAATTAGGCTATATTGTCCTCAATTCTTTCTCTTTCTATTTAGCTTAATCTTTATTTTTCTTGCGTTTTTTTTTTCATAGGTTACCACAAAATATATCAATTTAAAGAAATCAAAATACTTTCAAAATGTTATGGAGAAAATTCAGTCCTTGACACACGTTACACTGCTCAAACTTTACGTCAAATTACTTCTGTTTCGATTTTCAGTAAATTATAGGAAACACCCTTCATTGTCTCAACACCACTCGTTTTCCAGATTTTCTTGTCATAATAATTGTTTTACTGTTGAAATGATGAAATTAGTATTTCTAACTATTAATAAAAATATTTTTATTATTTATTTTATCATTTTCCAGCCATATCCCACCGAAATGCCTCAACAAAAAATCAACATCACCGCAGGAAAATCTGTGTTTTAATAAAATGTTTATCAGTTTTTTATTGCAAGGATTTGTGGATTTGTTGGTAATATAATCTTTCTAAAAATATATATAAAAGATATTAAAGAATTAATTATTGAATAATCTATTGTTTGTTAATCTCAGTGGGACAAATTACAAATTTAAGTTGTTTTTGTATTAAAACTGAAATCAGAAAAGTAATCTGTCCGTTATTATCAAACATCAAATATATAGATCTCTTTGATTGTTAATCTCCAACAGAAATATGAGATCACAGTCAAAAATTTGTTCTTGTTCTGTGGAGGTCAAAATGGCTGCCGCGTCTTTCGCAGGTTATGAATATGTAAATAAAATAAGTAGTATAACATGAGTGCACTGCATCAATACCCCCTCAAGGTCTAACCTTGAGGTCATTATATGTAATAAATAAAGGACATTGAGATCAGTTGTATGAACAAATTTAAGAATAATTTCAATTTGTCGACATTTAAAAGACGAAAAGGATAGAAACAATCATAATAAATAATTTAAAACCGGCTGATAATCAAAATAATTGATGTTATTTTAATGGTCAATATTAAGGTCATGTATGATTAAAAAGCCAATTTCTTCGTTGGAAAGAGTCTGGGTCGATAACGACCTATTAACCTGTTACACAATTTGTTTATCTATCCACCTGACACCTGTTGCTAGGCAATGTTGATAATGGGAAAAGGTGGGTGGCAGTTCGCCAAAATTGAATTTCATTACAAAAACTGTTATGAGCTGAACGTCTGCAGGGTTCAGATAACTGCCGTTAAAAAGCATGTGCTCGACTTTGGTTACTAACGGTTCCACATGCGTCTCCATTTATTTTCGACACAATCATGCACATTCACAAATCATTCGTGATCTTGAGGTAAACAGTATCACATGATATTCTAACAAAAAAATAACCTCGTTCTGATTAATCTAATACATCGACTCTTTCACACGGATCTAACCCCAGATTCTGAACCTTTATTTTACAAACTTGCTAAGTACTCTCACTCTGTCTATTTAGACATAAACCTTATCCAAAATCCCTTCCATACTACTGATTATAATACATTCATGATTAGTCACATAAAAATGATTATTATTAAACTTTGACAATTAAAATAAAGTTATCGTTGGAAGACTGGCCAATTAGCCACGAGAAATTTATATTTGTGGACTTTATATATTCATAGCGAATTCCGAGTTCGTTTAGGATCATTCGATATCATGGTGGAGGGAACTGCTTTGGTCGCCGGAGCTTTCATGTATTTCAGCCTTGGATCGTCTATTGCGAACGCGACCTAGTATGTCAACTGTTCGATGTCACAGCTGGCGATTTTCCACTCTTGATATCTGTCAGACTGCCCGAAGCAAAATCCATTTGGAATTTTACCATTTATGCCTTTTTTGATTTCCCGTTCAAGGTTAGAGCTGGGTTCTCTTTCTATTGCTACGCTTTTCATTCTGGTGTACCGGATAGAGTACTCCGCATCTCCTGGAGAAACGATATTCTTCATTCCAAAGTACCTGTCTCAGGTAAACAAACGCCACTCCACCGACAACGAGACCCTCCTCTAGGTCTTTGTTTGAGGTAACTGTTAAAGAATATAATAAATTCCTGGACTACCGTCTCTTCACACCAATTTTTCATCCCTCATACTCAATCACGTAAGCACAACACATCTGTTGGGGTTATACCAAAACATGAATAGAAAATATAAAAATTTCAAAATTATCAAAATAAATTAACATTTTGAAAAAAAGTAAAAATCAATATTTTTCCGGGGGAAAGTGGTAACCGGTAGCAAATTTTATTTTGAAGACGAATAAAACACTATTAGATAGTTCAGATGTATATTGAAGGGTCAGGAGCTCCAAAACAAACTAATTAATTAAATTATTTGCCGAAGAACCCATTAATCAAGGGCTGCCGAGCTGATCCTCAGCGTAATGGATTTCACAGGATTAGCAAAATGGGCAATAAATTGTCCGAAAAGTAAAATATTGTTCTAATTTAATCTAAATTATTGGTAATCCAGAAGTATAAAAGTAACAGATAACAAAATAAGTTGCCAGTGGGTCGAAGAGAAAACTTGATTATTTTGAGAGCGACGTGAAGATACAAATAAAGAATCTAATCAGATTGCAATCAACTTATTAAGTGATACCCTTAAGGTGTTTACTGATATATTAAAAATTTGTATTTTGTGGTGAATATTTGTGAAAAAAGATTTCTTTGTTGGGATTTTATCTTATTGATTATTGAACGCGAGGAGTCGGATCAAGAAATTTATCATCAGTTAATATTTAATATCCCAACACAAACTGAATGAAAATCTGTGTCAATTTCTCAGCTACAAAATTTATTGCATACGGTCCAGTATTATCTTGCCGCTTCCATGATTGAAGACAAGTTAATACAATCGAAATAGTCAATATAATAATTGTGGGGTTAGTGGTGTAGATGACCTTCACCCCATTACATACAAAATATTTTTGACGCCCGCCAACGTTGGAACTGTAACCACTGGTCACAGGACCTCCAAAGGTGAGTTTTGATATCAGAACTGCTAAGGTTTAGTCCTATGTCGGGTTCAGCGGACTGCCGTTAGAAGGCCTATGTCCGTCTTATCTTTCAGGTCCCTTTATTACTTCCTCATCATTATACTCGTATACTATATTTATTCGTAAATAACAACATAATAAACAGCAATGAACTTATTTATTATCAACTAAATTTATTGAATTAAAGCACGAATTAGCTGAGTTATTTGGGCACTCCTTGGGCGCGTCGACGTAATCGCTCGGTTCGACCAGGTCTGGCGTGTGGACGAGTTTTCTTGTTGGAATATTGGGGTTTATCCTGGTCGCGATAGGCCATTTGTGCCGGAGCGAATACCAGGGGGTATGTCACCTCACTACTCTCCTGGCACGCTGATAGGGCGACTTCCAAGCCTTTGATCTGCGTCTGCTGCGCTTGATTCAGCGACCTTTCATTTTTCCAGCCTTGTTGTGCTGCAGTAAGGCGCTGGTATATCTCTTTCATTTTTGCCGGCTCTGCCCAAGTGGCTTTTGATCTTTGAATTTGTTGGAGGAGCTGACGGAGTAAATGCATGTTTTCTCGTCTGAGCTCCTTCAATTCCCGGTTGAGTATTCTTACTGCCTCCATTTCTAAATTAGAATATTTAAGCATCTACCATCATTAACATTAATCAAATTCTATCGGCCTTTTCCTCAATTATCATTATGGTCAAAATGGTATGCTAACAGGTTATTTATATGAATCTCGGGATAGTCTGTATTGATAATCTGATTTATTAAGGTTTAGTCGGAATTCGCGACTCGCTTTTCACGTCATTTACCTTTTATATCATAAATTTATGATTTACTGAAATAGTTGAGAACTCAAGTTATTCGTTTATTCTAGCGTTATATTCGTAATAGCCAAAATTAAATAACTAATAAAACATTAGCATTTATTATGTGACATAAATTAATCAAATCAATCGTCGAGTTCATTTAGGTTCGTAAGCATGAATATTTTTTCGACTTCTACCAGCAAAAGTCCATCGGGGATGACGAATGGCATAGGTATTGTCGCCTGACTGACGGGATCCAAGTCGACTGCGAAGGGCTGGTTGTATCAACTTTTCCGGTAGAATTAACTGGGTTGGAGCTGCCATTTGTAACAGTCTCGGGTCATCCAACTCGAAGGAAACTCCATACTCCGGAGGAAAACTATCTGTACTCGGGATGACTTCACTTGCTATATCCCGGTTTATTTGGGCTAATCGCTGACTTGCCAGAACTGCTTTCCTATGATATTTGCGTTCCATCTCCTCCATTTTCATGGCCGTATATTTGACTCGCTGACGGGCTTCTCTGGCTGGATTTCTGCCGGGTTCGCGCTTGATGGCGATACTCGGTAATTCCACTTCATCTCCTCGGTCTTCGGATCGTCGAGGCCAGCTTGATCCTCCATAGGTGGACAAGGTATATCCATTGTCCCATAATACTTGACGATACCGAGCGGCAGAAGCGTTCGAAATTTGAAGAGTTATTCGGGAGTCATCGTTCCATCCTCCGTGAGGGTCTCGCGATCTAAATAAGCAATAGATTTAATTATAATTCATAGCTGCAAAACCTATTCATGAGAAAAGTGTGGATCATTTGTGAGATAATTTATATTAACTACGCGTTCTTACGTGGGGTCGAATTTAATGTAAATGATAAAAGTGAAACCATGAAAATTACCTCGTTGTCCTTCCCCATTCGGCATAGGGGTATCATTGCTCGAAATTCGCCCCTGCATAGCATCGCTTATTCGTTTATTGGAGTTACGTCCGTGGTAGGCGTTCGTTAATCGAGAGTTCATCGTGATTATTTATTATGGATCTTAAGATTTTGTTATTGCTTTTATAGTCGTAAGGCTATGTTTACGGTGACGTGGCTGATTCAAAAAAATAAAAAATATTTTTCTTTATTAACAATCGGTCAGTGGTTTTTGAACAATTTAATTTATCTCCATTGAAGTTATTTCCGATGTCAATGATTTCAAATACAATTGCGGCATTATGTTAATTAACTGGTCGGTAAAATGGATTGTCATTCATGGCAGTTGTTTATTCAACGTTGCAGTGTACTCTCAATGGCATAGATCGCATTAAAATCATGATCTGGTGTTTGTTATTTGGTCGGCGTCATTGATTTATCATTCCTACTCCTGATTAATTCTGTTTGTCATGTCAAGAACTCGGACTATGATCTGTCTGTAGTTTGCATACTTATATCATCATTGAAATCACTCGATTGTTCTTCATTGATTCAGTGGGCTGCCATATTGTCAATTTCATTATTAGCGAAGAGAATGGATCTCTAAGCTGATTTATCTCCGAAATTATTTCCCTTATTCGATGTCAGATGATGAAGAACGAGTTCTATCTACTTTAGGTTCCGATTATTTCGAATGATGTGTCTAACTGGAGTATCTAACTATATATGCTCGCCATGAAGAAGGTCACTATGCGGTAATATTCGATGTCTGTGGTTTGGCGAAGAATCTGCTGGTGTTGCGATGATGTCCAAATTTTGGATTTTAATACAATCTAATGTTTTCGTTGTTGTCTATGATGTTTAATTATTTTTCGCCAATTTAGCCGGAAGTTTTCATCTATTACTTTTTATCAATTTAAGGGTGTCTCATTAGTTGCTATCAGATCCTAGTGTTCGATTTCATCCTTTGGTATATGGTGTTCGATTATTCTTAACTAATTTATGACAGCTAATTTCTTATTGTTTAATCATGGATCGCATTATGATGTTTACTATTATTAATTTATCGCCTTTATATTATTAATCCTATGATGGTATTTAATACATTTACGTCAGTTTCGGTCTCTTGATTACTATTTCGGTTACTTTTTATCTATTATCGAGATTTTAATTACTAATCGTATGATGAAATTCAATTTAGTCATTAATTTATCTTTTATCCAGTAGCCACATTTTAATTATTAATCAGGATTCGAAATTGGGTTTATTCGTTAGTTTAGTTATCTTTTTACAGATTAACGATATTTTTATTATTAATTACTTTACGAAATTTAATTTCTTCGCATCACATCGACATTTTAATCATGAATTTAGTTACTTTTGATCAATTAATGATATTTTAACTATTAATCGTTTATTAAAATTTATTTCTTTACATTACATCGATATTTTAATCATGAATTTAGTTACTTTTGATCAATTAATGATATTTTAACTATTAATCGTTTATGAAAATTAACTTCTTTACATCACATCGATATCAAGTCCCCGCTTCCCAAGCCTTAATTTAGTCCTAAGGTTCTTGTGTTTATATTAGATTTTACGAGTGCCCACTGGACTACTCGGTGTTATCATTTTAGCAGATTTGTATCTTGAAAACTTAGGTCGATTTTTCGGGAGATGGGTGAAAGAGAGCCAGCCAAAAGACTAGTTCTCGATCTTCTTACCGCCCCTACAATGAATGGAATATTTACGTTCGAGACCGTCGTTACGCACGACAGAACTCTCACGGGCACACACTGTAGGCGGAGAAACCGCACTTACTCAGTGGGACTAGTTGTGTTTGATTTTAATGACTTGTATGTTGTGTGGCTATGTGGGCCAGAAAAATTTCGACGCATAAAACAAATTCATTTTCCGAATACATATATTGGTTCAATACAATTAAATCATAGTTTGTCCATTGACTCCATTCAAGCATTCAAAACCATACGACAAAGAATTCCCACATGCACGAGCCAGTAGACCTTACCTGTAAGATACTTGCGTTCGTGATGTGGAAATAGTCGCCGAGAGTTGTTTCTGTCAGTTATCAACTTCTGATGAAGAGTAATTGTTCACTGAGTGAAAAAGCATTAAAATTCTGTGAAAATGGATTGGTATATATACCTGTTCTGTGACCCTAACCTTACGTGAAAAAATTTGACCTTAGTATTATTTGTCTAATTTATTTCTAATTTTTATTATTTTCTTGATTTATTTGACAATTTATTCATTAACTTTTAATTTTAATCATTACTGACGAAAATTATTTTATTTTTATTCAATATATTCATGAACCCGTTTCTTTTTCCGTAAATTGTCAATTTTCGGTCAAATCTGTTGTTATTATGCTATTTTTATGTCAATTCGTGCATATCTTGGTGCATTTGTTAATATTTTAATTTACTTTCATGTTTTTCTATTTTCTATTTTTAATTATGTGTTTTCTCGCATTTTGAGGTGTTTATTTGATGTTTATGGGTCCGATTTAAAATTTTGCATGTTTTGTTTGCGTGCTGTTTCCAATCCATTTAAACAAAATCTTGTACTGGCCCAACATAATTAACTAAGTAATGATTAAATTGGCTCCGGGAAAGTATTATATCAACTAGATAAATAGTTTAACGGCTAATCTGCAAGAGGATGATTTAAACGTATCGCTTTTATTATTAATAAGACAATCGGTTAAATAAAATCAGATATACAAATAGAAATTGTATTTTACTCATTATTAATTTATCAATTTAATTGGGCTACTAGAAATACATTGTATTATATAACCTAATGATAGAACCTAATTATGATAGTTGTTGGGCCAGAACACAAACGGCCTTGAAAAATGTTTAAATGAATCGGTAACACACATGCAAATATAACCTACAACTTTAAACTCAAACCTATTAAAACATCAACTAAACCTAACAAAATATGAGAAAAAGATAATTACATATAAATTAATAAACATAAAAATAAATTAAAATAATAACAAAATGCAACAAGATCCGCACGATACAAATACAAACATAACATGAAAACCCAACAAATTCGACCGAAATTTGATAAAAATGAAAATTTCATGAAAATGAAATTTAAATCAAAGAATTTGAATTAGAAATAATTCAATAAAAATTTCAAATAAAAAATTATCCAAATAAATTAGAAAATAATAAAAATAAAGATAAGAATACTCTAGAAAATATCAAGGTCGAATTTTGTTTTACTAAATCAAAAAGAACACGCGAGGTTAGGGACAGAAAATAGGTATATATACCGATGCATTTTCACATAATTTTTAATCGTTTTTGAAAATCATTAATCAGTTTTTCAACTTGAACCTTTTGTTTAAAAATCTATTTTTAGGTGAGCGAAAGTTTTATTTGGAAACTCTCTCTCCACGTCCCATCCTCGCAACCTCGAAAGAGCTCTGCTTGGATGTCGGCATGGGGAGAGGTGTATTTGTAAATTTTTTGGTATGATGATTTTTGGCAAGTAATTTGTTACATTGTTTAATATATTAATAAATATTTATAATGCATAAAATTAACTTGTTTTTTCATAAAATAAATTGTTTTATTGTCGAAATTTTTCCGGCCCACAGCCAAAGACACACCGCAAGATAGTAAAATCAACATACTATTCAGATTCGTGTAAGTGCGTGGAATATCGCCGATGATCTGTGCCCGTGAAGACCCGGCGTGCGGAACGCAGGGATTGGAACGTCACTATTATTCCGTATAGAAGAAAGGAGAAATAAGGAAAGGGTCTTTTGGCTTCTTCATCGTTTCTAGTTTTCTTTAAATTCGACCAAAATTATTCCACATACGGCTCAAAATCATCACACCGAGTAGTCCAGTGGGCACTCATTAAATATAATACAAACATAAAATGCGCTTAAGGCTTATTAAAGGGGAAGGCTACGGAGAATGAAATTAATATGAAATCACTGCTATGAAATGAATCAATAAATTTAATTTAAATGAAACTTTAAAAGAAGAATTCTAAATTATTATTAAATCAACCACCCCAACGTTTTAGTAAAACAGAGAACTTATTCAGATCTTAATCCATCGGTATAGCTGATAGAGACGCCTTCTTTTATCTTAAAAGCCAGCCATAAATAGAAATTGACCCCGTCTAGAAACTGAATTAGCCTAAATTAATAAATAAGTCAAAGGTATACGCATCAATAGAATAAGGAAATTTTTTTTATTTTATGACCCACTTGAATAGCTAACTTAACCGACCCCCAGCTGTGTCCACCGTCATATCACGGTAGCATTAACAAGATAAATTCACGAAAATAGGTCATCCGCCACTGATATTCATTCTCCTAAATTACAACAATTAATGGTGATTAAAAATGTTCAACAAGAGTTCTTGATCCATAAATGATTCCCCAACTCCCGATCACCCACACAAACCCGACCACGATCGCCAGTAACTCCAATTACCCATTATTCCATCGTTAAATATTAAATGGTAACGACTCGACGTTTTCCGAAAAATCGACTTAAAATTTAAAATGATAAATCAATATTATAAAGACCCAGTGAATAGGAATACAAACCAGTAAGAAAATTCCAATATTGGTGAACGAGAAGATGCTCATGATTTTTCCGGCGCGGTGAACTCTTGAAATTGAATATTAATAACATAAATTGAAAATCAAATAGATTTGACGTGAATTGGAAATAACGTGGGAACACCCGCCGTGACATCGTGAAGTTGGCGATGGCACGAGCGAGTTTTCCGCCGTTATTATCCAAAGAAGAAAAACTTACAAATCTCCAACGTCGGATTTCGATATCCATTCCGAAAATTTAACAATTGACGAATTCAATGGGAAAATTCGAGCGGATATCGTAATTGTTTATTATAAACTAATCCATTCGAACGGCGATTTGTACCCTGATAAACAAATTCCATCCACTCAATCACCATTCGGTGACGTGTAGAATCATTCTAACCGGACATAGACACCCACGCAAATCGGTAAATCTTAAATACTAATCACCCGAAACATTTGGATATTTTTCTTTCACCTTCCACAATGTCGAACAACACGGAGTTAGCACCAAATATGCCCAACGAGGAGGTGGTCACAACGTTGGAAATAACCACGGAAGCAACTAGTTCAAGGAATCACCTGCCGATTTCCCTTGCGGACCGATGAAGATGGGCCTGGTCACGTTTCAGACAAGAGAGATGCCCGGAATTTCCCCCGTCGAGATTTCCCATCGAAGATGATTTGGGTCGAGAACTGGCTGAAGAGTGGAGTCCGGCCGAAGAAATCCACTGGCAAGCTCGGCGCCTTCTTGAGCAATTGGAGGCCCATCAAAGACAGGTAGACATACAGGTGGTCCGGGCTCGCCAGTATCTGGCGAACGTCGAAGAGGACCTACTGGCGGGTCGGATCGCCAGCAATTACTGGCACCCACGGCAAGACACTGCCACACATGCCACCCTACCGGCAACGGCCCGAATTCGAAACACCAACAGGCCAACTATGTCCATCTCTGGCTACACGCCGGAAGAATGGGTAGAGAAGGGCTTTCCCTGATCCATTGGGAAACAATTGAAACTCAAATTTGATTAAACTTTGGTTTGATAATAAATAAAATTAAGGGTACTTTTGATAATTAGTTTGGAATTTTTATTTGTCTGTTTGTTTAAATGTAGCTCATATAATTATTTTCTGTTAGTAATCTCCCACCTTTAATCGTTAACTTTATTAGAAATGGAATCTATCCAAGTACTGCAGAAGGAATTGTCCCGCGCCCAACAATCGAACAAAGCTCTATATGAGCAGATTATTCAACTTACAAAGGAGGTGCAACAGGTGAAGTCCACCTGGGTGGATCCAGCGAAGCTCAAACCTCTCCATCAACGACTTACAGCTGCTCAAAAGGGTTGGGCCGAGGAACGGCAATTGAATCAGAACCTCCGGACGCAGATAAAGGGGTTGGAATGTGCCCTGGCCGCCAGTCGTGAGGGAGAAGCAGTGACGTACCCTCTTATCTTCGCCCCATCCCAATTGGCATATCAAGCTTCAACCACCAATCCAACGCCCGTCGCGACTCCATCAACAATACCCTCGAACAGTTACAGGCCGGGGCGTAAAGAACGCGCCCAACGCAGAGCCGCCCGCCTGGCAAATAAATTCAATTAATTTGTCTTACATTGCTTATGAATTGAATTAAATTACATATATTGTCTAATTTACCCTGTTTTGTTTATGAATTGAATTAAATTATAAATATTGTTAAATCGTTTAGAAGTGATATGTTAAAAAGATGAACAATATTAAATTGCTACCGAAAATTCATGAGCATTCACGCTTCGTCAGATGAATGTCGTTCCAGCTTTACCTATCAACATGAGTCTGATCTTGAACCTTTTCACACAGGGGACATTACAAAGCGAGCATAGGTCTTCCATCGACAGCTCGTTGAACCCGAGGGTTGTCCGGGCAATTACAGTATTAGTAATAGTGCTCACTTTTTGCGGACAATCCACCCACTCGAACACATTTCCAACGTTGCCTAGCAACGGGTGCCGAGTGGTAGCTAGAAAATATTTATATGGCGTTACCGGGTTGACAATAGAAAGATAAAGACAAACGTCAAAGCCCTGTAACCCACCATAGTGCTACTCTATTAAAATGATCTATGAAATAGACAACAGTTTCAAGGTGGGTTAATTACTGCTACAGTATTCAGGTGGATTTAGTATGGAGATGAAACGAATGTTGTTAAAATATTTAATTACATAAAATGGGTGAAAGACAAATTAAATTGTTATACGCACGTTAAGTAGGCAGCATAAATGACTGTAAATGGGATAGATTGTGTTACCGAATCAAATCAAAGGGATAAAACTAATTTAGATGAATTAAAATAAATTTGTATTATAAGAAAATATTAAAATAATGAAAAATGAAAAAATTTAATTTTGTAAATTTTAATTTGACATATTGCAAATAATATTAAAATTTAAAAAAATGTTTAAACAATAAAGAAGATCAATTTGTCACAATTTTACATATTCAAACTATTTAAAAACATTCATAGTCAGAGCACTTTGAACATTAATATTTGGATCAAATGACTTTATCAACAATACCTCACATATAACACGTTTCTAATGATTATTAAAACTTTTCAACAATATTTTAAAATCAGACATTCCTAAACGGAATAATAAGTCAGTATGAGTCTCCCTGGAACTCACCTTTAGTTTTCGTAAAAAAGAAAGATAAAGATGAGATCCGGATTTGTTTAGAGTATAGAGCGTTAAATGCGGTGACAGAAAGACCTATTTTTCCAATTCAGATTACTCAAGAAATGTTAGATATTTTGTACGGCGCCAAATATTTCACCACCCTTGATTTAGGAAATGCTTATTACCAAGTTGAGTTACAAGATGAATCTATATTAAAAACAGTATTTTCCACAAATAATACTCAATATTGATTTAACCGTATGTCGTTTGGTATTGCGGCTGCGCCTGCAACATCTCAAAAGCTTATGAATAATTTATTAAGGTCACTAAATTGCAAAGAAGCTGTTGTTTATCTTGACGACATATTGTTGGGTTTTTATATAGAAAGTTGGTGCTTAGGTCTGACTCCTTGGTGTCTCTCTTTAATCGATTCAATTGACCCAACGTAATAAGATTTATTTCCAATTTATATATCACAACTTTATTCACAACTCTCACAAAATCGATTAAACTCTACACAATTACTCTGCACGATTTTACAAAATTCAATGCGTAGGGATAAGTCTTCCAAAGGGAGATGTCCCTGTCTGGTACGCAATTTGTTTGACTAGTTGATTTATCTTTAAGTTTATTACTTCCTTTATTCCGCTCTCTGAAATATTCTCTACGACCAACTGGCAATTTCGTTGATCTGGCTTTTCTTTATATACTTATCTCACAATTCAAGTCACCCGTAAACTGAATTAGTTATGGCATTTTTGACATCTCTCTGTCCAAAACCAAATTAGTTATTTCTGGGGTCCTGGGGTTTCCATTTGTTTACAATAATTATTTTGGGGCGGGTTTCTCTTTTATCCCGGGTTTCCTTCGTTAACCAATTTCGTTTTCCGTAATTAGAAAATTTGTTGACGTTCCGGGTTCTCACACTATTCGGGTTTTCTGTTGGCTCGGACTTCCCATTAGCTCGGGTTTCCCATTAGCCAATTAATTTTTAATTAATTTCTATTTTTATTAGATATTTCCTTCTGGGGACCCCGAATCGATTTAATTTTATTATATTTGGATTCGTATCGTCATTTGGCATCCGCCCATGCCCGTTTCCCCGATAAATATTTATTTTAAAATTTTAATTGATTTTGCCTTTTTAATTATTATTTCGAATATCAATGTTTTTATTGATTTTCCATTTTAACTTTTGTGCATTTTGCTAACCCCAACAATATTAATATTTTCTTCTTCCTTATAAGAACATTATAAGAGAATAAGAAAAGTAATTCAAAGAATAAGTGATTCTGGGTTAAAGATAAGTCCAGACAAATGTCAGTTTATTAAAAAAGAGATAACATTTTTAGGACATGTGATAAACGAGGAAGGAATACATACTAATGACAATAAAATAATCGAGATTGAAAATTTTGAAATTCCGAAATGTGTTAAAAAATTACGAAGCTTTATTGGATTAGCGAATTATTATCGGAGGTTTATAAAGAGCTATATTATCTATTCAAAACCACTCGAGAAATTGTGCGGTGTAAATCAGACCAAAACTATATGGACAAATGAATGCGAAGACGCTTTTCAAGCATTAAAGAAAGCATTAGTAAAAGCTCCAATTCTAGTATTCCTTGATTTTACAAAGGAATTTATCTTGAACACAGATGCCAGTTTCGACAGAATTGGAACAGCTTTATCGCAGTTGGATGAAAATAGTAAAGAAAGAGTAATTAGATATGGTTCGCACGCAATGAATAAACACGAAGTAGGGTATTTTATCACTCGGAAAGAATTATTAGCCATAATTTATTTTGCCAAACATTTCAAACACTGCCTATATGACAAAAGATTTAAATTGAGGCCAGATTATAAGGCAATAACGTTTATGTTTAAGACCAAGAGACCAATCACACATCAATTTCAAACATGGATCAATCAATTAAGTGGTCTAAATATTGAAATGGAATACCGTAAGGGTGGAACCCATTCTAATGCAGATGCACTATCAAGAACTGAATGTGATATGTTTATACAATGTCAAATGATTGAGGATAAACCAAAAACAGGAAAACTAAAAACAAAGGTTCTAGCACTTGTGTCAAAATGTGTCAAGAAAATGGAAAACTGTGGCAACAAAATTCTAAGCAAATATAAAATATCAAGAAAGCTATACTAATTGAGATAGAAACAAAATTTATAGAAAGTAATGACATTATTCATTCAGGTAAAGGTAAAATATGGATTCCATACGAAAAAAAATCAGAATTTGTTTTAAACACTCATAGATTTCTGTGTCGTGCTGGAGTGAATAAAGTTCACGAATATATTTCTAGGAAATATGATATGAGAAACAGAGAAGAATTTATTAAAGAAGTAGTCGGATGGTGCGAAAATTGTCAAAAAAGAAAAGTTATGACTACCATAACAGCAGAGAAACAAATTAAACCTAAGTGAATTTATTTGAATCAATTTTCATCGACTTTTGTGGTCCAATGAAAACTTCTAGTAGTAGAAAGAGATATATTTTTTGCAATTTTAGACCAATTTAGTGAATATATTTCTTTAAGTACAGCTTCTGATCAAGATGAAAATGCAATTGCAGCAATAATTAATGAAAAAAGGATTTTGAAATTTGGAGTTCCAGAAAGAATTTATGTGATAAAGAAAGTGCATTTGAGTCAGCTTTAATAAAAGCATTTGCAGATAAATGTATCATCATTCTGCTAATGGACAAATTGAACGCCAATTTAGAACTATTAGAAATGCTATCCAGACTTCCTTAAAGGAAAAAACGAACAAAGACTGGGTCGAAATACTTTCTGAAGTTGAATTTAAGTTGAATACGACAATTCAGAAAACTACTCAGTTGAGTCCTGTACAAATATATTTTGGGAAAAAGATTGCAAGAGAGCGGTATGAGAATGACGAAACACATGACCTACAATTATTTATGGAAAATCATAAATCATAAATATTAGAGTAAAAAAAGCGGATACAGGGGAGAAAAGAAACTAAACTATTTTCCGAAGAAATACGACCAAACCCAATCTTTAATGTTGGAGATGTTGTGTTGGTTTAAAAATGATGTTGTAAATAAAAATGAAGATATATTTGAGGGTCCAGGCAAAATAGTAAAGAAAGTGCATGACAGAAGTTTCATGATTGAATTTCAGAATGGGAAATGGAAAATTAGAAATGCTGAATGGATCAAACATTTTTAAATGAGGGGTGTAGGAAAGCTGTAAATAATAAATGTGAGGATATTTAGGCATAATTATTAACGAACATAAAATTACGTTTTAAAATTTTTAAAATTAAAAATAAAATTTAAATAAAATTTTGATAAATTAGATAAAAATATTTTAAAATATTTGATTATAAATTATTATACTAATTATTAAATAAAATAAGTACTCTTCAAACAAACCTCTTGCTTTCTCCATTATGACTGCTTGACTCAATGGCATATCTCTATTACTTTGGTTTTCTATCCAGTAAGTCAACAGTTTTTCCATTTTTTCAATCATTGTGTTACGCGTTCGAGAGGTTTTTGTAGCTGAAAGTGGTGTTGTTGATTGCACAGATCTTTTAATTTTCTCAGCATTTTGCATAATTGTTCTAACAGTTGATCCGGGTAAATTCAATTCACGGCATACATCTACTTTACGTTCCTCATTTTCTATTTTCCAAATTACTTTCAATTTTATATCCATAGATAAATTTCTTCTTGAATTTTTTGTTAAATCTTTCACACTTTCTTTCCGTCCCCACATTATTGATAAGAAATTATTTAGTTATTTACAAAAATAAATAGGAACATTTCAACAAGAAACACTGATTTACTGTTTAATTTTTGTTTCTAAAAAAATTCAAATGATTTATGTGAATCCCCAGAATATAAACAAAAATGTATGTAAATTTGAAATAAAATACACAGAAATCAATTTTACTATATATGGATATGTATATGCATTCTTTTTAAGATTTTTTCATATCAAGATTTTTTTCTTTTGAGCGTCATAACGAAACAGCGTTGAGGTATTACTGTACTTTATTATATTTTAATTGTGAAAATTTATATTTTAAATAAAATTAAAAATAAAATTGTTGAATTTGACCTAAAAACAACAAGTTATATAAAAGAAAAAAATTAATGAATTAAATGAGTAAAAATAAAATATTTTTGGTTGAATAAATCCAATTAAAAATTTTAGAAATAAATTGCCAATTTAAATAAGAAAATAATAAAAATTTAATTTAGATAACACAAAAAATTTCAAGGTCAAATTTTGTTTTTATCGCAATAAAAATAACACGCAAGGTTAAGGTCAAATTGTAGGTATATATACTGATGTGTTTTGACAAGTTATCAACTTATTTTGCAGTTTTTTACTTTGCAGTCTTATTGCAAAATTGTTGCAACAGTTAAAATGAAAAGCCATCGGAAAAAGATTATTTTGAACGACCAAAATCATGAAAAAGGATAATTTAAATAATATTTAAGAACTAAATAAATTATTTTGAGTTGAGACGGAAAGTATGGGCGGAACTTTTCGCAAATTTTCCGAAATAAGTAAAACACTTTATTATGAAGCTGTAAAATAAAGGCGGAACGCGGCTCAATTGTTTGTATAACATTCTGATAAAACTGAGAAATAAGGGCGGATCCCTACTAAAAATTTAATAATAATAATGATAATAGTAAGGATAATGGTAATTATAATAATAATAACAATAATAATAATAATAATAATAATAATAATAATAATAATAATAATAATAATAATATAACGGTAACGGTAGTAATAAGAATAATAATAATAGTAATAGCAGTAAAAATTGATAAGAACAATACATATAATAATAACGATGATAATATAAGTAACAACAATAGGGAACATAGTAGTTATAATAAGGATAAGGGTAAGAGAGATACTGTGAGGATATTTAACATAACAAAGGGTGTACAGGCCATGGTAAAAATCGATAATACGAACAACGAAAAGAAGGACTATGGGAATGGACAAAACAATGAATGATATAGCGGTATAGATTAACATTTGATAGAAATGGGACCTAAAAATCGAAATCGAGCACAGGCCTTCTAACGGCAGCTCGTTGGACCCATGGACCGTTCGGTCAATTATAGCATTAGCAATAGCGCTCACTTTTTGCGGACGATCTACCCACTCGAACACAGTTCCAACGTTACTTAGCACCGGGTGCCGAGTGTTAAGCGAAAAATATTTGTATGGGATTGTCTGGGTTGCAACCATATAGCTTCAATTTGGTATTAGGCCTCGTGAAAGATTAATTTTCTGTTAAAGCATTCAATCCACGATAGTCTACACATATTCTGGTGGATCTATCTTTTTTTCATACTATCACAAACTGAGCATTCCAAGAACTCTTACAACGTTGAATTATTTTAGCTTTTATTAATTGCTTTATCAGGTCTTCGATTCTTTTCTCCTCGTGCATTGGTTGATGCCGTGGATGTTGCATTATTGAACCTTCAAACATGGTATAGTCATACTTCTTATTGATTCTTCTCATCCAGTTGAAAATACTCCGCATAACAGTATAGCAATACGTTGAAAGTCTGGTTTGCCTATTTTCTACCACAAATTCTTCCTCATAATGTTACTGGTGCAGCCGTATTCCATAACATATCTACTTATTCTCATCTTGTACATCTTCTCTTCGGCTCTCATTTCTTAATCCATAATTTATTGCCTTGATTCCACTGATAACATGAAATCCTAGGAGTCGCTGATATTTTTTCCGTCTTCTCTCATCGTAGTATATTTCTCAGGAATATTGTATTTTTCTTCTATTTCACTGTGAGTAATCCTGAAATCTTGATTGTTCTCAGTATAATCTTGTTTTCCAGATATTGAATCTTCTTCCTTTATGCATGCTATTCGTTGATATCGTCGGGGAACCTCTTTCCGTAATGAAAAATAGTTTCGGGACCCATGATCATCCTCCCCACATATTAGGCATTTATTCCCAAGTGAGTACATATCTTTTATGTCCCCTTTCACCATAGCAAAAACAGTCACCTACTGTTAATTTTGGAACTGGTGAAGGTGGAAGTCCTCTTTTTTCGTTACATAACCTTTTTGCAATGTTCTTCATAGAAACTGTTGGCAGCTTTCTTTCAAATCCATTTGAAATTTTATCGTTTCTTAAAGATTGTTCTCTTTGGAATTGTTCTGGCCGCCTGTGGTAGTATTTTGCGAGTTGCACTGATTTGCATCTAAGATATTAGTCTGTTCTTGGTTTATTGTAATTGAATGGTTCTTCTGATAATCTTCTTGTGCTGGTGTTGATCTGGTATGTTGAGTTTTCCAGAGGGCTTTCATCTGCCCTCTCTCATATGTTCTTTGACCGATAGCTGTGATATATTCTATTTTATTGATTCCATTTTTATTACTTTCAAAAATATTGGCCAGTGATCTCGTTTCTTCAATTTTTGTTTTCGGCTTTGACGGTAATATTTATCTCAGTCTTACATCGCGTGCTTTTTTTTAATGAGATCCTGAACAGTGTCTTCTTTTTTTGCTCTGAATTCAGAACTTCAGTTAAACATTTTCTTACTCGAAATTCAAATGCTGCAAATCTTTCATCATTTGCTTGCTCCAAATCGGCCGATTCTCTGATTTTGTCAGTCATTGGTTTCTTAATTGTGAACGTATTTAAAAACCAGGTTTTGGCTTTGGCATCTGTTGTTTCTGATTCTCTGATGTTGCCCCAGAATATCTTAGCTTCTGCTACTAATAACGCATCGAATTAGCTTGTCGATCGCTGTCCATTTGATCAACAGCCATTCTTCTATATCTCTGATCAATTCTTCTGCTTCTTTTACGCTCGTCCATCATAAAGTCGAATGTTTAGTATAAGCATATCTTGACATGATTTTGGGAGACATTTCATTAAAGATTTTGTTGCTTTTGAAACTGTGTTGATGTTCTCATTTTCGGCCTGGTCGTCAGTTACATCCAACTCATTTTTAAACGAATTAGATTCCATTAAGATTTATTTCATAAGTGTTAAATAATCAAATAATCAATTATTTAAAAACAACATAATTTAAATATCTTAACTAAAATGATTTTTAAATTAATTAAAAAATATAAATCTGATCAGTTTAATGTATTAAACAAAATTCAACAATAGTAATCACTTTTACTTTTGTTTTCATTCCTATAAATTGTAAATGCTGCAATATTTTCTGTAAAAATTCCAGACAAGTACCAAATAAAGTAAATAATTATTTCAAAATTTGCAATTGTGTCAGAGAATTAGATAAAATTTGAATTTCAACTTTCATTTATTCAAAATGGAATGAATCAGAATTAGTTTTTAATTATTCTGAAACAAATATTGATTGAATTTCATCAATAGATATAATAATATCTTAGAACAGTAAAATCTTTATTCATTTCTTCTTTTCAGGTGAATATTTATCAACAATACAAATAAATTATTAACATGGCCTTTATCAAATGTTGGCGGGGACAGTTCCAAAACTTGAGTCTATTTTTTGAATTTGAAATGATTGTTTCGAAAGTGATCAAAGTCCATTATTTCATACATCTTTTAGTCCAGACATATTTTATAAACATTATTGAATAATAAATTTATATTATTTTTGGAGTAATTGGTGAAATTAAGTATTATTAATTATCAATCTGACTCCGAGTGTGTCTTGAAATATCAATAACAACCACGAATCCTCGATATTTTCAATATTTATTGTTTATCACAATTACAATCAATTCGTGGAACTGCTTCTTTAATCAAACTTATCGATATACTCGTATCACTAGACGGATTACTTTATCTTCAGTAAAGCTATATTTATACTTCACAGTTTTTTACATAGGTTCAACATATATTTTCTTGTTCCTCAACTACTTCAATTGTTGGACGTGTGGGAATTATAACTCAACTTTAATACTTATCCTATTGGTATGCCCTTCACCTGTGACTTGTAAGGACCTTCCCAACACGTCGCACGATTTTAGAAATAACCATTGTGTACCCATGACCTCGATCATGTTGGTATTGTACACAATAGCCGAATGTCACTCGAGCAGGTAAGCGCTATCACTAGCACTACTCCTCGAATGACCTTCGCTTTGCCCGATTTCCTTGCTGCCGCTAGAAGGACTTACGCTTATTACTTACGAAATGTGCCCAGGACCCTTTATATTTACGCCTGTTAACTTGAGAGAATCGTAGGGTTCACTTACATTACATGTTCATTTTACAAAAATCCGTCTGCCAATTTGTAGTCAACCGACATTGATATCTCGCCAACTTTAACTGAACAAAATGGAGTCTAATTCGGAAAACAACAAAACCTCAAAAGAAAATTTAATAACAAAGAAAATTGATTGTATTGGAATATTAAACACAGATTTTCAAAGTCAGTGACAAAAACAATCCGTTTTGAGTCTATTCGTCTTCGGCATCCATGTCAGTAGGCAGGTACCTACGCTTGGCTGGACGATACGGTGGGGGACTGGCGTGACAATTCCCATCAACACGGGTAGAGGGTCTCGCGATTTCGATTGAGTGGGAAACCATAGGAGTACCGCCGGTGAGAACAGCGATGTCTTCTAGATCTAATCCCAACCAATCCAGAACTCGGACGACTTGGTGGAATCCGAATCATCATCCACGAGATTTATGTGGATGGGGGAAGCACGCGACGGAAAGATTGCATTACGGCCGTATAATATGTCCGGATCTAGCCCCGGAATCTCAAATTCCTGATAGGGGGGCGGCAAGTCGTCGATCCGACATGGGCCTTCGATGGGCTCCGTTTCTCGGAGGAGCTCCGTTTCCCGGCGACGACGGTCGCGACGTCGCCTATTTCGATTTGGACGTC
This sequence comes from Schmidtea mediterranea, assembly GCA_022537955.1. NCBI lineage: Eukaryota > Metazoa > Platyhelminthes > Tricladida > Dugesiidae > Schmidtea > Schmidtea mediterranea. Next base: position 177,507,693 of record CM039680.1, read on the forward strand.
GATGGGCCGGGTGGGCAGGCGGTTCCATCACCGGAATTTGAGGTGACTCCATTGCTGGAGGAGCAGAGGCCGCTGGATTTGACGGGAGTTCGATGATGGGCAGGTGATGCGCGGGGATTATGTTCAGTTGACGGGCTCGAACACTCCCCGGCACGTGGGTCTGAAGCTCCACGTCTGTGAATGCCTGTCGCAGGGCGGTAGACTGCTCTTTTATCAGCAGCCGTTGGCTGCGGGATTCTACTATAAACTCCTCTCAAGTTTGAGTTAATCTTGCGATCTTCTGATGCAGTCCCTTGACGGTTTCCGGCGGAGCCCAGGTACCCTTCACTCGGTCGTATTTCGCTCGGAGCGCGGCATGCTACAGCTTCAATTCTTCATATTTGTGTCGTAGTGCTACCACCGACGGGGATAGCCGAGGAATTCGTGGCAGATCATTTGTTGCCGAATTTGAAGGGGAATTCATATCTATAGATAGAAAAAGAGATGTTCAGGAAATAGAGGGTTATTGAGAGAAAAAGAAAGAAAAAATTCGACGAGAATATTGGCAGAAGGACTTTATGAATGTTAATTAGTTAGGCGGTTCCCCGATTTACATTTCTTATAATTGAGGTTTACTATTATTTGGGTGCCTATTTTTTTTACTGGGCGGCTAAGATCATGATTTATTCATGCTACGCTAGGAACTTTGTGAGAAACTTGCACATCCATATCGGCATCGTCATTCAGAAATTCGGACCCCTAACCCTCATCCGGAGTTATATTAGTGGTGGGTTTCTGGGTGTTGATATTTTGAAACTATATGGTTGTTACCCAGACAACCCCATACAAATATTTCCTTTGCTCACCACTCGGCACCCGTTGCTGAGCAACGTTGGAACTGTGTTCGAGTGGGTAGATCGTCCGCAAAAAGTGAGCGCTATTGCTAATGCTATAATTGACCGAACGATCCTAGGGTCCAACGAGCTGTCGATAGAAGACCTGTGCTCGCTTTTGATTCTTAGGTCCCATTACTCTCCTATCTCTTTCAAATGTTAACCTATACTCTCATATCATTCATTGTTATGTCCATTCCCATAGTCATTCTTATCGTTGTCCATGTCACACACTAGTTCTCTTACTCTTATCCCTATCATAACTACAATGTTCCCTATTATTATTACTAGCATTATCATTGTTGCTATTATATGTATTACCTTTATTAATTGTTACTACTATTACCTTTATTATTATTTTTATAACTATAACTACCGTTATATTTATTGTTATTACTACTATGATTATTACTACTATTATTATTATCATAATTATTATCATCATTACTACAAATACCATGATTATTATTATTATTATCATTATTATTATTATTATTATTATTATTATTATTATTATTATTATTATTATTATTATTATTATTATTATTATTATTATTATTATTATTATTATTATTATTATTATTATTATTATTATTATTATTATAATTATTATTATTATTATTATTATTATTATAATCACCATTACCCTTATCATTATCGTTATTATTATTAGGATTTTGTAGGGATCCGTCCTTATTCCTCAGCGTTAAAAATTTGTTATTGATATACAACATTAGCCGTAGTCCATCTGTATTTTTCGGTTTTCGATAAAGTATTTTTGTAAATTCGAAAATTTTAGCAGCGTTCCGCCCTTATTTTACGGTTCATCCCTATTCTACAGTTTTCGACAAAGTATTTTCATTGACTCGGAAAATTTGAGCAGCGTTCCACCCTTATTTTTACGTTACTATTTTTGTTAAGTATTTGAATTAATTCGGAAAATTTGAGTAGCGTCCCGCCCATATTTTCCGCCTCAACTCAAATTAATTTATTTAATTCTTATTTAAAAACATTATTTTTCATGATTTTGGTCGTTCGTATTAATCTTTTTCCGATGGCTATTCATTTTAACTGTTGCAACGATTTCGCAATTTTTCCCCGCTACCATTTCCCTCTCTTTATCCTTAAGTTCTATGTATGTTCATATTGTATTTAATGAGTGCCCACTGGACTACTCGGTGTTAGGTATTTTGAGCCGATTGTTGTAAAAAATTTATGTCAATTTTACAGGAAACGGATGATGAAGGAGCAGCCAATAAACTACTCATTTACCCTCCAATTTACCCTATGTACGGATAATATTGACGTTCCAGCTCCTGCGTTCCGCACGCCGGAGCCTTCACGGGCACGAACTATTGGCGATTTTACACGCACTTACACAGTTCGAATGTGTGTTTTATTTTTCTATCTTACGTTATGTTTTGGCTGTGGGCCACCAAAATAAAATAATAGAAAAAATAAATTACCACATTAATTAGGCAAAAATCTCGACGCATAAACTGTATATTTAGCATTCATATAAACAAATTTTAAATCGGGCATCGATGTACATAAACCAAAATAACATAACTGTAGATTAACAATCTGAAAATATTGCTACAAAACATAACTGTAGATTAATAACCTGAAAATATTGCTACAAAACATAACTATAGATTAATAACCTGAAAATATTGCTACAAAACATAACTGTAGATTAATAACCTGAAAATATTGCTACAAAACATAACTGTAGATTAATAACCTGAAAATATTGCTACAAAACATAACTGTACATTAATAACCTGAAAATATTGATAACTGTAGATTAATGATCTGAAAATATCTAAAAAAATCACACAACAAAGTAAGATTTGTAAAAAATGTGCATCTTAAATTTGGTTGAAATTAATACTACAAAGTAGTAGTTGAAAATTTGGGAAAACACATCAGTATTTATACCTATAATTTGGCATTAACCCTGCATGTTAGTTTTATTGCGATTAAACAAAATTCGACTTTGAAATTATTTGTGTTATCTAAATTAAATTTTTATTTATTTCTTAATTTAAATTAGTAATTTATTTTTAACATTTTTTAAATAAATTTATTCAACCAAAAAATATTTTATTTTTATTCATTTAATTCATTAATTTTTACTTTTATATAAATGATCATTTTACGGTCGAATTTTCTTGTTATTATGTTATTTTTTATGTAAATTTCGTGCGGTTCTTGATGCATTTTGTATTTATTTTATTTTACTTTTATGTTTTTGATTTTATATTTATTTATATTCTCTCAGATTTTAAAGTGTTTAGTTGGTGTTGTATATTGTATTTTAAGTTATCTTGGTGCTGGGTTTTCGTGCTGTATTACTGATGCATTTAAACAATTCTCAAGGCTATTTGTGTGCTGGCCCAACATTAGTGTTATCACTGCGGTTAACCTTGGCGGGTTCACACCTTATATATTCCGCGGTGTGGCTACGCTACGCGGTTGCTGGCCTAATCGTTACCACAAAAAAAAATTTGATCGATATTAATAACAGCGACCACTTCGGCGCTTAGGTTCAGTATGATGGGTTTAGTATTTGCCCTAGTACTCTCAATTAATATTTCATTTCAATGAAGGGAATATCTCTAGAATCATTAATTATTTAATTTATTAAATTAAGATAATTTTAACAAAATGATATTGCCGTCGTCGGGGATTTTCATTTCTGTACGGAACTTTTAGTGCACCGGACTTATTAATTATTATTTTAGTAGTATCGGAAATCATATTCAAAGAAGTTTAATTTTTAATTAATATCAAAATTTATGATTTAATGTAAAAATTATGTAAATTATTATGATAACTTTAAATTAGAGTATGCTAAGAGAACATGTTAAAATAGATAACTTTAAATTAGAATATGCTAAGACAACATGTTAAAATAGATTACTTTAATTTAGAATATGCTAAGGGAATACGTTAAAATATGCTTACTGGTGAAAGATTCTTCCGGGCTTGTGGGAATTGGTTTTTTTTTATCTCGAAATCTTAGAAGTCGAAGTAAATCCACAAAGGCAGTGATGCGTAATATCGCTATTGTCATAAATTACAATCGATACTTGCAACAACAACAACAATGTTATGAACCGTGATTATACGTGTGGTAACGTCATGGATCATCAACGGTTGCACAAGAAAATCAATAATCAAAAATTTTGTTACGATTATTGGAGTGTGGCTTAGATAAAATCGGAATATTTCCGCGACGACATGATGTCCAAGGGACCTCTCGCGAATCCAGGGACTATGACCAACTTATACCGATAGTAGTCAGCCTCGCCGGGGTAAAATTCAAGTTTCATGTACAAAGTGGACTTTCCTGTTTCCTCGAACTCTAGGTTTGCTGCTAGGTTTACGGCGATGAGCGGCCAATCTGTGGAAATTCTATCGGAGGATCGTAATGTTCGCGGAAAAAGCGTGTCTCGCGTCAATTCCTGCAGGTTTCGTGAGATGTTATCAATAAAAACAATTTCGAGTTACTCCGACAACTATCATGAGTACTGTTCAATATTTTGCATTTATTTATGGATTTTGTGGGTTTGCGTATCAGAACATAATAAGGCTTTCGGTGCTTTTTTGATTATTATTTTATTATTACTTTTTGTTTTATTTTCACGAATTAATTCGGCGATTTAGCTTATCACACCTATACTTATCCCTGCTACCCGATCTAAATTTAATAATAGGTTCGAGATTTAAAAATATAGTGTCTAAATCATTTCATGATTCATCCTAATATCCCCTTGAGTGAAATGACGCCCTCCCCGTGATTTTAGAACTACTCGCTCCGGCCACTTTTCAGCAGCCGCCTCGAGTTATACAACGGCGCCCTGCGTAGCGGTCCTGTGCATATCGCCAGACCCGACTGCGGACTGCCGAGGTGTTCACGAGGCATGACCCGCGAGCTCAACTAGAGGTTTTCACCCACCAGCCGGCACGAGATCCGTCCCATGAACTGCTATTTACATATATATATTATTTTAATGGACTCGAACGTAAATGAATATATAATTAATGAATGAAATTATTAATGCATAGACATTATGAACGTATACTTAAATAAAATATTTTACATTAACATAAAATGATCAAAATACATAAAAATAATGAAGATCCTTACGCTTTTAAGATTTTCGTAGTGGTGAATCAAATTTTTCAAAATTGGCATAAGTTAAAAATAATGAATTTCGTCACTGTATATATACTATTTTTATGCGTGTGTGCGACCAATGGGCGATTTTTCGCCATTTTTAGGGCTTTTTAATTATTTTATTTATTTTAAAATATTTTTGTATTTTTTTATATATTTTTCTTTATTTTTTGATATATTAATAATTTATTGTTGGGTTTTATTTTTATTATTATTTTCTTAGAATATTATTTTTACCCCCATATTTTGTTTTTCTGGTCGCCACTTCTGCCTATGTTTTTTCTAAACCTTATTTGGCAAGGTTTTGGCAGTTTATTTTACTTTTCATATGTTTCTTTCAGCAGCTGTAGGCTTTTTAATGATTTTAATTAATTATTTGTTTTATTTAGTTTTGTTATATTTTTGTTTTGTTTTAATTAATATGTTTTTCAGTAATTTTTGGTATCTTCGTGCGGTGCGTGCTTATTTTCAGTGACTCGTTCAATTATTTTTACTTCAATTTTTAACTTTTATTTTTATTTTTTGTTTAAATTGTGGCTCTGAGTCCAACACAATTTTTAATTCTAAAAATAAAATCGGTTGTCAGAACTGCGATATTCTTCTGTTATTTTTTCAAAATGTTCTATTCAATTTTCCCATTTGTGTCTTTAGCTTTTATATTTGGTTACTTGATTACACCAATGATAATTTCAATTCCTTTATTAGATAATTCACTATGTCCATACATTTTTGGCATCTTTGACAGATGTAGCGATAAGCAACCCTTATCCTTTTGTTTTCCGTTTACCTACTGTCTTTATAATTCACTTTTTATCTTGGATAACTTTCAAGATAAAAAAATTCCATTCCCAAACTGTTAATTTTAGTTTTCCTATTTCCTATTTGTACTTGTTAATTAAGAACAGCTTTGTTGTATTTCTTTGTTAAACTTAATTGATTAAGTATTTCTCATCTCAATTTTCATTTCTTGTTCTCAATCTTTCTTGTCAGCGTTCCGTAACGACATACTTTTCAATTTATACCTTCAATTTATACTTTTCAATTTCCCCGAATTAGTTTATTTATTTCAATGATTAATTTATTTTGTTATTTAGGTATCCTCAACATTATCTATAACAGTGATTGGCAAACTAACTCACGGGTAACTTAGTGACCCACTAGAAAGGTTTTAGTGACCTGGCAAATAATTTTTAATTACACATTAATGATGATCGGTAGGTGTTCTTGTTAACAAGGTAAGTGTAATTTTATTGAGTGTTTTAAAATGTGATGAAATTATTTTCTTTACTCTGAGATGTGTAATCTAAAATAGGTTTCCGACCTATGATCTATAACAAGGGTCGGCAACCCTATAGCACGCGTGCCAGATTTGGCACACGGTGGAGTTGTTAATGTCACTCTATACACCACTATAAAGTAGTCTGGGTTATAGCGACTCTTATACGGTTAAAGGCGGTTTCACATATATTCTCTAATATTATTAGATAAAAATATATATTTGTATTGGTATTGAAATGGTATTTTTTTTATTTATTAAACACCAATTTTCCATACAACTTCAAATAATATCACAAGCATTTCCTGTGTTGACAAGTGGCATTAAAAAGCTGTTGATTACACATGTGTTACTGTGGGGCGTTCAACGAGAGTGTAAATTTTAACCGGTAATTTTCTTCTGGCTATCATCGTGGAATTGAGCGGGTCTTTTTAAAATTCGTTTCGTTCTATTGTGATACCAGTTGAAACGTGTTCTTTTTAGCGTTGGTTTTTACTATTGATATATAAAACAAACCAGATAGCCATTACTTATTTTTAAAAAAAATGTGGCACCCTGAATTAATTGAGTGTGGCTTTGCACACTACAGCTAAAAGGTTGCTGACCCCTGATCTATAACTACAAAAACAAAAGTTGGATTATATGGCTATCCCTAATTTTCAATTTATTGAAACAGAAATCTTTAAAAATCTCGTTATACCAGAGAAAATGAATTTGCATCACTTATAAAATAAACGGCTCATTTTATTGATCAAATTTCCTCTGAATAAAGAAAAAATTTGATAGAAGTACTGGAATAATATATATTGTAAATCTATTTAAAATATATCAACATCAAAAGTTTCCTTGAAAGGGTTACTTTCTTGCCTCGAAAAACTCGTTTGCTGTTTGACTTGTCATGTGCTCACAATTTTTCAATTATTTTTGTCACATTTTCAGTATTTAAGTCTCGTCACATTATCTTTTTTATATTCTAAAGCTCATATAATATCAGAAAGAATTTTTTATCATTTGTAATCTTCAGAATACTGCATTGCACTGATTAACGAAAAAAATGAAGTAAAAACGTAATAAATAAGTTTGTTCAATTTATGTTGAATGTATTAAATAAATAATTATAAAGATTGAAAATAATCATTTAAAGACGTAATTCTCAGGTAAAAGTTCAAATATGATATAATTTTAAATTTACATACTGAACTTAAATAGAGAAAACAAAAATTAACTGAATTTTAAAAAAACATTCTTTTTGCTGTTTGATTGACGAATCACAAAGATTTATGATGCAAATAATCACAAGTTGATTGGCACACAGATTAGGCAATTATAGGTTATTTACATATTGATACATTTATACAGTTCATTAATAACTTCTATAATAGAAGTTTTAATAAATAACCAGTTACAATTATGGTTAAGTTTATGAATTAGCTTTTTTTAAAATGGCTGACAGGTAAATTTTTTAATAAAGTATATTTTAAAGCTTGGATTGTGATCTCCTATATTTATGAGATCATTTTAAAGCTCCTAAATAATACTTTTCATCAATGTGTATTTACTTTCATTAATTTTTTTTGCGTTTTTTAGGAATTTATGCCATTTTATGTAAATTAATGGAATTATTTTCGAATAAATGAAGTCCGATTAATTGAAAACTAAAATTTATTATTAAAAAGTTTCTATATTCGAATAAACTATTTCTCTGTTCCTTGGAAATTCGTTTTGGCTGCCATCTTCACCTTTGACAAATCCAAATTTTTGATATTTATTGATTTTATGAGGCTTTGGAAATTTTCGTTAATTTCCCAAATTTATAAAAACCTTCCTCATTTTCAATGGTATTAATGATTTGGATATTTTATACTTTATAAAAAATATTATTTTTAAACTTAAGTTATCGGAAAACTTATGTTTTCCGTATTTTTTAAACTCCTCATTTGAAGATTCTGGTTCCACTGCTCCTGGTAAATTGGAAATGAGGTAAAAACTCAAAAACCTAGAGTTTCGATGGATATTTTTGAAATATCTGAAAAGTTGTAAAAATATTAAATTGATTGAATTTCATGAAAAATCTTACGAAATTATTTCTTAATTTTCTCTACAACTCAAAGTAGAGTTATTGGTATTTTTTTCAAAAATTTTCGGCTTTAATTTAAAAAAAAACTTGTCTGAAAAGTTACTAAAAATAGTTTTATTGAACTGAACATTTCTATATTTTGAAAGTTTATTTACTATGTATTATGTTTTTACGTTAAAAACAATTTTCTTCTAATTCCTTTCTTCCTATAATATAAGTTTTTATTCAGTTGAACAAATTACATGCAGACACGGGTACGTATGTATGTTCTTATATTATAACTTTATTGATTTTTTCATTTTATTATAGGAGTTTTTAATGAACTGAATCAGGTGTAATCATTCTCTTGGACTAATTATGTATTCCTCATAATCAGTACGATTTATTAACTCAGTTTGATCAAAATATGGATAACAATCATCCAGCCTATTCATTCGTATTTCATCATCGAACTCTTTCACTAGCTTTCGAATCATTATCGCTTGTGTCTTTCTTTCACAGTTTGGCATTTTATAGTCCGATGATTTCTTTCTACAATTCCGTTACTGGCAGGCTTGATGTGTGAACGAGATTCAATCGTACTTTCAATTGGAGACATAGGTTTGCAAAAGATATTTAAGAAAACTGTTGGGTCATTATTATTGAAAGTCGGTTCCCTCTGACTCCTCGTGTCCTTTTCGAATCAAATAAGCAAACCCAACACAGAATAATTTTATTTGCACTTTATCACAGTTACAACTCAATCCAATTTATTTCAATATTTTAATATTTTGTAATCACAATTTCACTAATTTATTTGCACCTTTTAACGACCGTATAAATCTGATTATCTTAGGGTAGGTTATCCAATGGAAAGCCACCCTTTCTGATAGATAACTTTGACTTTACTTGGGTTTAGATTCCTCTTCTGACCTAGTTACACTATTTATTTACGTCGATCAACTCTGGTCATTTCGTGTTTTCCCTTTTCCTTTTATACTCCTACTCAGACTGTTTTCCGACGATTGTCAACAACATTTGCTACATTATTAAATTATTAACCATAATTACTTTCCACAGACCACCTTAGCCGACATTTGTCAACAACGTTTGCTCCATTACTAAATTACAAATTACGAAATAATTACCTCTCCATAGATCAGTGGCGCCCATTTAATATTGCTTAGGCCAAATTACCCTGTTATATTATTCCGTCTACACGCCGGGTTTTCCTCATCTCTCGGGTTTTACTCATCTCTCGGATTTTCCACATCTCTCGGGTTTCCCATTGCCTCGGGCTTCTCATTGACTCGGACTTCCCATTAGTAATTAATTTTTTAAATTAATTTCTTTTTTTGTCTTATATTATTTTCTAGGGACCCCTCACTAAATTTTCATTATTAATTCTGGACTCGTCTTTCAATTTGGCGTTTAACCATACTAATTTCCCCCGATCAATACTACTTTCGAATTTTTATAAAAATTTTTATTTAATATTGCACTTTTATCATTTTGATGTTTTATTGATTTTACTGTGCTTTTCCATAATACCCCAACAAAACTATCGTCTGTGTCTATTTGGATCTTTTATGAGATCTATTTTCTTCTAAATTCCAAAGCTAATGGAGCATATTTGATATCAAAGTCAAGTATTATTAGGTTTCAAATTTTATGATTCTTCCATTACCTTTGCTAATATGTAGCTTCAAGAGTACATTCTTCGGGCCAAGCACCTCAATTGAATACCTTTTTTGTTACCAGTTATTCAATCTTTCGTTGTACTCATCATTGTCTCTTGTACAACCTCGGTCAAGGCCATTGAGCTTTTTGAAATCAAGTGCAAAATACTGCAGCCAACGTCAATGAATAAGATCGATCAATCTTCTCCATATATATTTCCACTTCAGTTTCATATTATTGGTGAACTTTACAATATTGTTTCCATTATGGGTGGTTTTTATTTCCATTTTAAGAAATAAAGTATGAAAAATGAAATAACTTATCAGTACTGAATGGACAGTTTCAAAAATAGTAATAACAAACGCTGTTTACAAGAAAAAATTGGAAGGAATCTAATTCGAGTAATGCATGTGGCAGTTATGAAGGCTCGGTATTGAAATCGGGATATTTTCGCAATCCATTGCCAAGAAATTATTTGTAAATTCAAACTCCAACTTCAAGTACCTGTTATTAAAGGTTGGGTACAAAAAAAAGTTTCTTTCTCAGCGATTCAATGAATAATACAATATCTTTTATTTTTATTTACAGGGTTTCCCACCCTATTTTGACATTGTCCCATCGTAATTTGACATTGTCCCGCCCAATTTGATAAATTAAAACAAACGATTTTAGAATATGAAAAAAAACTATGATAACGCAATCATTCGCGTGTTATGCATAGTTTGCATTTTAAACATAAAACGTAGGTTTAACCCTTTCTAAGGTCGTGGCAATATACTGTACACCATTTTAAACTAATAAAAATATCTAATTGTAACGCTGTCGGTAATCATTTTTACTTTTGGTACAACTACTGACATATATTGAGCCACAAGAGAACAAATTTATATTTTCTATGTTTTTATTTTTTTATGATCATTTGTAACTATATAATTATTAAATCACTTTTAGCTTCCTTTGCCTTAGAAAGGGTTAATATTATTTGCTAACTAATAATGTCTTGTACGAACATAAAAATTACGCATTTGATTGTCATTTAACCAAATTTAATGACCTATGTATGACTTTTAATAGTTACTCATGTTACATTTTGTTCATAAAAAAATCATTTTCGTCTAAAAATAAAATCATAAATAACTGTTATAGATCCATGCTAATCGTATAAGGTAAAAAATGTCGCATATGATCGTAAAATACATGGAATTTCGTGCATAGTGTCTATAGTATTTTATGAAAATAGCTATAATAATATGTTAAGAAATGTGCAGTTTACATTAGCATCAGTGAGTATATCTTGAACCTTAAAATTTATCTGTTAGAAGTATCTGTACAGGATATTCAGTTTAAAAAATCAAACTTATCTATGTGTTTTATTAGTTTATATCAATAAAAAGTTATACCACTAAAACTTAAATAATATCAAATTTTATTTATACTCAAATATTTACTATGTATATTTTTTGCCGAACATCTAATTTCTTATAAATAAAATTAATAGAATTGTTTGAAATATTTTAAAAGATAACAACTATGTTTCTTAATGATTGCTTTGTAAAATAACATCCTATCAATAACTTTTCTTACAAAAATATATTGTATTTTTGGTAATAAATGTCCTGTGTCAAATTGGGATGGGACAATGTCAAATTGGGTTGGTAGAATGTCAAAATAGGAGTGGACAATGTCAAAATAGGGTGGAAAACCCTGTATCTTCTCGACTATAGATCAATGAAATCGCCAAATAATATATTACTAATAATTATATTGTTATACTTAAAATTTCTATACGAACGACCATTTTTTAAGAACTAATACTGAAATTATTCAATCATCTTATAGAAAAAGCATTACTTATTAGGATATGAAAATGTAATATTGTATAAAAATTGTAATATATCAAATTGGTGAAATAAAAAACAAAAACAGTTATTAATATATGCCCAAGTCATTTATGAGGAATTCACTCGAAAATGAAACATCAGCGGCACCTTGTAGCAAATACATCTCTGTCGATGTAATTTAATGAAAGATATAAATATAATTGAAAAAACCAAACTATATATTTTGTACAACATATCACTATATATTTATCAGTCTTCATCAGGATAGAAATCACATTAAAAATCACTAAATGAAAATAAGAAATTATATTTTCTACTAAATTTGACTATGATTCAGATTTATAAGAAAATTTAAACAAACTAACCAATAATAATCCTACTTAAACCGTACCAAAAAAATAAAATAATTTTAATTTTAAGAAAATAAACTTGTAAATTAGTTTTTAAAAAACATAATTTTTATCCTTCCTTTTTAAAAACAAGTTTTTTTATAAAACAATAAAATTTTAAATTTTAAATTCATTTTACATGACAAAATCATTTTAACATCCCACATAATTTGCATAATAGGAGAGAGCAAAAATGTCGAAATTGTTTGTTACTAACTGCAAAGGTTGATTTACATAAATGTAAATATATCATGCGCAATATAAGAGTTATTGAAGAAGTTCTATGGGTCCCAACTTTTATTTTTATGTTTAACAAATAATACGTATTCCACGTGTAAATGAAGTTTATGTAATTTACTATTAATTAAATTGTTGGACTTAGAAATATTTAAAAAATAGATTGAATCCATATATTAAATAATTTTTTGCTTATCCTATTGTTTGCTTCGCCACAATTTGATCTAATATAATTTGACTAATTGAAATCCTGGAACGGTTAATGTACTTACCAATAAGATTTTTGTATCAATACTTACAGGTATTAAAATGTTAACCATATTTGCAAACAAAACCATTATGTCGTTATCTCATTTCCTGGTGGTCAGTACATTGATCACGTGTTTCCTCAAAGTGCTAAGTCAAAGGATATAACCATAGAACTGTTATCTATAATTCATGACACCAAGTCGATGGATTTATTATGTGCTGTAGTATGCTATAGCACCAATGTCAACATGGCAACATAATGGTGTCATACAAAAACTGAAGATGAACCTCAATCGCCCATTATGGTGACTTATACGCATGTTGCATTTGAATGAATTGCCCTTTCGAGTTGTTTATAAACTACTCGATGGTAAAATCTCTGGACCAATACAACTGAAGGGCGCCATTGGAAAAACTCAATTTTGACCCTTGTTCTATGCCCATTGTGTCATTTTGTGCAATTGCTGGTCAAGTGGAGAATTCGGATGCTGACTTTGATGATAGTCTCAGTCAAAACCAAAAATATCTTATAAAAACCTGTTTTCTCATTCAAGTCGGATATAAATGTACAAACGAAAGAGATATTCGCTTCTCAAGTACGACTTCTCAAGGAGCACTATGACATGCGAGATGGCTCACTCGTGCAAACAGAACACTTCGTTTTTACATGGCAAACAAGGAGCCGTGTGAGCGTCTGATTAAACGTGTACATTTCATAGTATTGTTCACTAGTGAGAAACTGTTATTTCACTGATTCCGAAAATATACTTTTAGCTGCCCTCACCGATGTGTCCAGTGACATTCGTAAAGATGTGGTTCTCAAGATTACAGTTGCACGTAGACCACAACGGGAAAATAAAATTCATAAATTCTCCAAGTCATGTGCACATATAAATTTTCATGCCACGAACTTCTACGAGATGATCAACTGGGAACTGTCAACAATATATCCAATTCCGATAATGGTGTCTCTCACAGACAAGAAATTATTCTTACAAATATCTAGTGGATTATTATGAATTATTATGAATGGTTTGATGCTTGTGTGTTATTGTATGTCTGAAGCAAGTCTAATATTTCATGTTCATTACTACGGAATAGTCTTCTATTCCAAAGAGATAAATAATAAAACTGTTATGTCATGAAAAAGATTTTAGAATTAACCAGACTTAGAATTATTCAACAACCACTAATATAAGTCGATCCCTTCAGTCGAGATTGCTCAAGAACTCAAGTGCAGAGATGACGGAAAGTTTCTCCATAAAAATTGATAAACAAGTTCAGGACACAGACCTTTTGAAGTTGGAGACTTATTAGTAATCATACTACTAACTTTGCAAGACGTTGAAACAATACTAGAATGAATTTATGGATCTTATGTTTAAATTCTCTGAAACCCTCAGAATAAGGCAATACTTGTGGTTACTTGTGATTAGATCGAATTTGTTCGTCTTCCAAACTTGACAACTTACTAATTTCAGAGTTAATAAGAAATATATAAGACAAATATTTCATTCTGAGATGTAATATTTGAATTAAGAGTTGCCGGAAACGTTCACAGCAAAAACTGAAAATGTGTTCATTTTGCACCAATAAAAGTCATGAAGATTTTTATCCAACTAAAACAGTGAATCTTTGGACGAGTATAAAATGGATTTCAAGATGATACACAATTATAAATAATAAGTTTATTTATGAAATAATTGACAAAATTTGGCCTTTATTAAAAATCAAAGTGAAGACATGAAATTTTCAATAATTGGAATGTAGGTCGATGCGTTACATAATGTGACATCTAATACATGACGGACAAGAAAGGAACCGGTTTTGTCGAAAAGATCTTGGTGGCATTAAATCAAGATCATCTGGATCTGAATGTTCATCAAAATTATATCCGTCTTTGATCAATTGATCCTGCAGTTCATTGTTTGATACCGTGCTGAACAGCGGACCTTCATATTCATCACTAAAATAAAAGAAATTGTAAAATTCAGTTAATGATAACGTGTAAACAAATTCGTTCATAAATTAATTATTGGAGGGTTTCGCATTTAATAATATAAATTTCTTAATGAAGTGTTTTTTTCGTTTAATTCCATTTATAATTTATTTATAATTAGTTTAAATGAATTATAATACAAAATGGCTGTAATGAAAGTATAAATAATCAAACAAAAGAGAATAAAGAAAACATTTTTGTACTAAATTATTTATTTCTTCCAAAATAAAAATTGATCATAAATTCTACACAATTTTTCAAACTTCAAACCTGAAATTCATTATTATTTTTAATATGGAATAAACGTGTGTTTTGGAATCTTCATAATAATATTTTTAATAATAATAAATTACCTAATAACGGGAATCCGTTAAAGTTCAGTTGCAAATAGGCCTCATTTAGCTATATTTTAAAACTATAAATGGACGATTAACGAATTTTATAAATGAAGATTTCATGTAACTAAGCTATCAGAAGGAAGGATTCAAGATCAACAATCTCAACTTACACATTTTAACAAGTTATTTTTGTTAACCGAAACAACAAAGAACAAAATCGTATTTGATCAATTAAGAATAATAAAAATGTCCCTTACGTAATAGATCAAATTAAAGGCGTCTCCTCAAACATAAATGCGCATTCTGTCAGTGTTTGCTGTGAATATGTAAATCATGCCGGTAGATGACATCAATAAACTAATCAAAAAATGAATTATTAATCTATAATCTCTTATAATTATTGATTTTCTATATTCAATCACTATTGATTCATTTTCCAAAAATTATTGCTGCCACATTTCCAATAATTATTAGATTATTTTTCATGGATAATTATTGATTTACATTAGAGTGCACAGATTGACCGATATATACCTCTGTGGATCGATGGACATTGTTAGGGGTTGAGAGTGAATTCGGGGTTCATGACAGATCATTCACACTTAGACTCCATTCTTATAATAAAGATAGGTTTAGATTAATTTAAAAAACTGAAAGATAAATACATAGACGAACCAAATTTAATTTTACCAACAATGTAGGATTGAAAATTACGTGTAATACGCAGTTTAATAAAAAATCCGTTAGAAAAAAATGCGGCAGTTTATTGCAGTAAATTTTTATTTTTTAATTGCGTATTATTTGAGTTAAGCAAGGCTAACCTAAAAATGACAATATAAACGGGTTTATATTAGGCTGTGCTAATACCACCAGCAGTATGCAATTTAATGAACGTATTAATGTAGTTTAAGAAAGCTATATATTCAACTGCTCAGGACATTACATACGGATATACTGAGATGTGATTGAAACTATAATTAAACAGACAATGATTTTATTATATTCTATTTGAATTCACCTCATCATTTTGGATACGCCCATACCAGTTTCCTCCGCAAAATATTTCTTTTAAAAATTTTTTGATTTTTAGTTTTTGCAATTTTGTGGTTTTATTGATTACACCTGATTTTTGCGAATTTACGCTATATCTTGTGCCTGTTTTGTCAAACTCCACAATACTCAAAAGTAAATATTCTAAATGCATTATTCAAATTTCAGCTAATCCTCAAGATTGTTTGAAATTAACAATGAATTAACAAACTATTTCTAATGTAGACTTACAAAAAATTTTTTAAGTGGCTGGACCGTGTATTTTTTTCCCTTTCATAATTTTGATGTTATGTTGTCCTGGCAAAATAAAATGTTTTTTAAGGGAAAATGAGTTGTCTTTTAGAAATTGTGAGGAAAATAAGATAAACCTGAATTTTCGTACTTTTTTCAAAAAAAATTTTATAGCAAGTTAACTCGTGACACGGTAAAGGGTTAATTAATTTTTCACACTGAGTCGAGATTGGATATAATTAATAAAATTTAATTAATTGAATAAAATATAAAGTTCATAGGTTAAAACAAAAATTATTAATTGACTTATAAAAAAAATAATCACCAAAATTTTATAAACAAAATTTGTAGTTAGAAATATCCTAGATTTAAAATGGCATATATTAATATAATTATGATGTAATACACCCGTTTATAATTAATTAACTCATCTATAATACAAGTTTGCATGTAAAACTATGGAAAAATTCACAATATCTCACCAAATGTTTTGTGCCTCGTTAAATGAGTTTATTCGTGCAACAGTTATTTATTTGGAAAGTTAACATGTATGTTTTACTATGTGATGTGCTTGTGTTCAGTTTATTTTTCTATCACTTTCTGACTTTCTATAACAAATCAGTTTATTCATAACAAGATTAAAATTCAACACACAGGTAAGGTGTTTCTATAATACGAACTTATTGATTTTATTTTTATATTATGGGTTGCTTTTAATGATTGAAAACGGGTTAATGTTTTCTGCTTGACAGACAGTCATATATTTTGGCTTTAAATATATATATTGTAAGAAAGCACCACTCGTTTTACGATTTATTTAGACAGATTAACTGTTATCTTAGGTACAAAAACCAATCAAAATAGTATGAATTAATTTATATATTTTTAACAAATTATTATTTTTTAATTAAATATTTTAATAAATATTTAAATAGTGGTCAATTTTGTTTCTCGCGTTATAATTTCTTGAAGAGATAGAGTGCGCACACAGACGCGAAGCAATGGCAATTTATATTTTTCGAATTAAATTTTTGTGAAATTTTGGAATTGTAAAGATTTTAATGATTGTTTATTCAGATCAAATGTATGAGTTTATAAATTTTTTATTAAAAAGCAAAAATTGTAGCGATTGTTGCTAATTTATAAATAAAACTCAATGCGAATGGATAGATTTTAGATTTGTTGCATTTACAGATACAGAACGATTGATTTGGGAAGCTGCAAAAAATCAAGTTACAATGAACCCCAATAATACGATCTTCGATGCCAAACGACTGATCGGAATGACTGATAAAAAAATACAACAATGAACATGACTGAAATTATCCAAATACTTTTACATTAATTTTAAAATTCTATATAAATACAAAACAATTTTCTACTATAGTAAAAATTTTAAGTTTTATTAACAATTAAAATATTGAATCATGAATATTTGTTTCTCTGTCAATTTAAACAACCACAAAAAAACCTCCAAATAATATAAACACCAAAAATATTAGGGTATTCGAAAAATAAAACTTTAAAATTCTATCCTCCGATTGTTTTCCCGTGTTCCATTCCATATACTGATATCTTTGACCAGATTTCGCTGTAATTATACAATATCAAAAGGTCACTCCAAATGGCGAGATAGATATATGTATAAGAAAGTAAGTAATATAACATGTGATGTAAATTCAAGATTTATTTCAAATATCCAACTGTATAGAAGAAGCAAATGAGCTGCACAACACATACCACTCATATAATCTCGGTGTTCTTTATTCGGTGATGAGATAGTCTTTTTGTGGATCAAAAACTGCGTCCAAATTTCATTTTAGGTAAAATCAATGAAATTCCACTCTCTGTAAAGTCATTCACAATTTTCACCTGTTGTGCACTGTTCTGGAAGAGAATGTATGTTGAACTTCCACTCTGTGAATCTGGGTCTTTCTTCAAAAAGCTTTTGTTGCATTATGTCAATCGTTCGTAAGAACAATGGAGAGGGGTGTTCGACTGGTAAACAAATAGCATATTGAAACTTGTGGAATAACTTTTGATCCATCTAGTCTTATATGCTGTGATTCAGCAGGTGGCTTCAGATGTTCTATCATTGTTCTCTTCAATTCACTTTGTATGCGCAAATCAAATAAAGCTGATTTAACAAGATCTTCTGACAAGTACCAAATATGGCGTTGGAAGCCATATTGTATTAGGTTCAAATAATCATCTCTGGGAAAATGTGATGTAGTAAGGATATTTGTGTAATACGCAATCATATTGCTTCGAAGCTGAGACAATGTAGAATCATCCAGGTACATAAACCTATTAACCCATTCGTCTAGCGCAAGGGTCTCCAAACATTTCATTCTGAAGGCCGGATTAACTATCAATCAGCAGTTCATTGGACAACAACATACTCGAAGTCCAAATAAAAAAGAATCAAAAGATAGATATTGTTTTTAACTATTTATTTAATATTTTTTTCTTTAGCTATTATTTAATAACACAATGACACACAAATGTTTTTGATAATCTCATTTGCAAATGCCGTGGGGAACTCAGTTGTTGTTTCAGCTCCTGAAGACTTTGCACTGCTGAAAGTGGTCAAATTGTTGGCTTGTATTTGTTACAAAAACAAGACAAGTTTGGACCTGAAGGCTTTTAAGTTGGTATATAGATGAGAAATTACATTTTTCTCTCCTTATAATTTTACGTTCAAAAAAGTAAAATTACTAGTTACGTCTGCAGTAAAGGCCAATTTCCATACCCACTCTTCACCAGACAGTAATGGTTGAAGCTTGCCTTTACTTTCCAGAAACTCACTTACTTCCTTTCTTAACTTAAATACTCTGCTCAGAACTTTCTTACAACTTAGCTATCTTCCTGCAGTGTAATATGGTAAATCTTGCAATTCTGTGTCTATATCTTTCAACATGTGTCTAAACTGTCAATGGTTGAGCCCATGATATTTTATTAAATTTACCATCTTCACCACAGGATCAATACACTGCCAATATCCATATATTTAACACGCAAAGCTTGCTGTTGAATTATTTATATATAGGTATTTATAATTAGGTAACTTTCCGTGATCCGAATGAGAAGCCCTCTAGGGCAGCATCAGTCATTTACGTACAATGTACGTCGTCTAGTGGAGTGACCATTAAACAATCTTCAGTCTTTTAAACTTTGTGCATATCTGGACCCAAAAGAAGTAAGGGCATGTGTGGGAGACGAAATTTTGGGCATTTTATATCTCTAATATTTTTAGAAGCATTTTAATTTTTTTGTGAAAATCAAAATATACGTATAAAGTCATTGAAAGTTATCTTTGCTTTTATATGCTGTTCTGATATTAAACATCTCAATTCTGAAAGTCATATCAACATTTTTCATTTTCACAAATATCTCTAAATCAAAAATCATAAATTTTTACAATTCTATTTTAGCTTGAAAGAAGGTTATCAGATTAATGTCATCATCAAGAATTTTAAATACTTAGTTATTTAGGTTATATTTTTCAATTAAATTTTCTGTGTATCCCAAAACGATTAAAAATTACTGAATTCAACTTTAACATTTCATTTGCTACTGGCATATCCTGACAAATTATTCAAACTTAGATTTCTTATAAATATGATTATTTTTTGCATTTTTTTTTGATTTTGCTACTTTTGAGATTTAATAAATTCTCCACTCTAATTTTAATTATTTCTATATTTATATTTTAGCAGTGTAAATATATTTATGACTTGTCTTTTATCAAACTTTTATTTTTATAGATTTTCTATAGTTGAAAAATTTATGGATTATTGTTATTATTATTATTTTTAGTTAAAATTATTTTTATTATTATTATTATTATTATTATTATTATTAACATTATTATTAAAATTAAATCTAAAATTTTGTGCATAAAACACATTATTTAAGCACTTCTAGCAAAATAAATTTTTAATTGGTTAGATTTATTGTGTGTAATTACTGTGAAGTAGCAAGATAATTATTCGTAATTGCTTTCTGTAATTGGATTCTGTAAATGGGATAAATTATCGATTTAATTACTTATCAATGCAATATCCTATTTATTACTTTTAGAAATTCAATATAATTTTCCATTCATATCATTGCAAATAATTTGTTTATATAGATAAAAATAATCATGAAAATTAATAAATTAAGAGTTGAAAATATGTAAAAATTTTACCTTTCTGAATTATTATTTAAACCAATCAAAGGTTGTCTCGTGTCAATTTCCTTAAAATATCTGCCGGATTTACTTCTAATAGGAATATTTAAATTATCTTGTGCCAAGAGATCATATTTTTTAATTTTATGAGGTTTAGAATTATTAAAAGATATCTTTTTCAAAAATTTATTCCTATGAAATGAAATATTTGAACGACTGGACTTTGGAATTTTAAAGAGTTTAAAAAACGGTTTATTTGAACTACCATTCTGAATTAAAATATTATAAATTCAAAAACAAAATAATAAATTACAATTTCTGTATGATCAACTGAAATAAGTTTTTCATCATTAAGTTTAACTTCTTGATATTCTGTCATTTGCACTGTAAATCATTAGGATTTAAAATATATATATATATATATATATTTAATATATATTATAATGTTTTATATTAAAAATCTTAGTTAAAGAGTATTCACAATTAATATAGATAAACAAAATGATTGAAAAAAAGAAAACCTAAAATAAAATTATGAAAGTAAAATTATTGTTTTTTGTAAATTTTCTATACTTTAATTCTTCAGATTATTTAATGTAATGTTGGTGTACTGGTTGTAATTAATTTGTTTAAATCTGTGCGAAGTTTAATCAAATTATTTCTCTCCGTCAAAACCTTCATATCCCAGGGTCGATGCTGTCTCACCCAGGCGCCCCACAATTTTGACCTTACTACTTCATACCCAAGAGCAAGCTCATGTTTGTACTGTATATAGTAGCTGAAAATCCACGATCAGGTGAGCCCAATTTCTAAGACTACTCCTGTGGGGCCAGAACACAAACAGCCATGAACATTGTTTAAATGCATCAGTAATATAGCACGAAAACCCAGCACTAAGAAAACTTAAAATACAACATCAACTAAACACTCTAAAATCTGAGAGAATATAAATAAGTATAAAATCAAAAAACATAAAAGTAAAATAAAATAAATACAAGATGCATCAAGAACCGCACGAAATTTACATAAAAAATAACATAATAACAAGAAAATTTGACCGAAAAACGACAATTTATATAAAAGTAGAATTAATGAATTAATTAATTAAATAATGAATTAAATGAGTTAAAATAAAATATTTTTGGTTGAAAAAACTCAATTAAAAATATTTTAAGAAATAAATTGCCAATATAAATTAAGAAAATAATCAAAATTTAATTTAGATAACACAAATAATTTCAAGGTCAAATGTTTTTTTATCGCAATAAAAATAACACGCAAGGTTAAGGTCAAATTATAGGTATATATACTGATGTGTTTTGACAAATTTTGAGACAAATGACAAAACTGTGTGTAGAAAGACTTGACAAATTGTGTGGAGAAAAATAAGCGACAAGACAGACAGACTGTGTGCAAAAAGACCGATTGAAATTTAGTGTTAGTATGAAGAGAGACGGACGGAATTTTAATGTTAATATGCAGATGGTCAGACTGATTTTTGTATGCATATGTCAATTTGTGGTCTTACTTTTCAGAGATATTTTCAACTAGAATTGTTTTTAGTTATGAAACGTTATGATGAAAAGAAGAATTTTAATGAAGAATATACGTTTATGTATCGAAGCTTTTATCCATTTTAGTGGTAATATTTATTTATTTTCCGGCCCATGGCCAAAACATATCACAAGGTAGCAAATTCAACCCACTATTCGAACTGTGTAAGTGAGGTTTCTCCGCTTATAGTCGTGCCCGTGAGGGTCTAGTCGTGCGTAACGACGGGTTCGAACGTCAAATCATTGAACTAAATAGCGAAAGCGGGTAGTTCCAGAGTGTGTGTTTTGGCTCAACTTTTTCACACTCAATTTCGATAAAATCGACGTGAACTTTCAAATAACATTCGGCTCAAAATCACTAGCACCGAGTAGTCCAGTGGACACTCATTAAAATATGTTGGTGTACGGGAAATTTTATAAAAAAATCGCTAGACCTCTTTCTCCGCTAGTCCTTCTTCATAACGTTCTAGGGACACCTTTTCGCGCACACCCCATGAGTTTAATCCACCGCTGCGCACCGATGGCAGAAACCATGTTGGTACTGTGCGTAACAGCCGAAAGTTATTCGAGCAGGTGAGCACCCTTTCCAGTACTACTCCTCGAAGAACCTTCGTTCCCCAGTTAGTTGCTGCCGATGGAAGGTCTTATGCATTCTATTCCGTTTACCGTGTCTCTATGCGATGTTATTTCGAGAAGTTGGAGAAGAGGGATTGAGAGCATTTCTTATGCACTATTTCGATCATTCATTGTTGACGGAGATTAGCGTTGAGGTACATGTTATAGTTGAACATTCAATTAATTACGACTAGCTATTATTAACTAAACAAAATCAAAGAAAAATTTAGGAAAATTTAATACTATGGCAATTACATTACTAAACCAAAATTATATCACTCAACGCAAAATCGCTACATTTCGTAAAGATGTCAGTAAATAGGCATGTTCGAGGTAATGATGGCCACTCGATGTGTCTAACCCGGTGATTTAGTTCTCCAATCAATATCAACCGGAAGACATCGTCACTTCGGTCGTCTTGAGTTTGAATTTGGTGGATTTGGGCTAATTGCTCCTGAAGCTGACGTGGATGATTCCCCGGGACAGGCAGTTGATGGCGATCGTCCAGTCAGAACGGCGATCTCCTCGGTGGTAAGCAGGAGACTCTCTAAGGCTCTGCTCACGTCGGGTAGTTCTATTTCGTCGGCTACCAGATTGATATACACCTGTGGCGGTGCTCGATTTATTGGTATCGTTGGAGCGTATTGGATGTCCGGATCAGTCGTTGGAAAGTCGAACTCGGTATAAGCTGGAGGTGGGTCACTTGTCGGGACTGTTCATTTCTCTCGTTCGCGCGTATCAAGTTTGCCTCCGCTCGACGCCTCTCGCGACGTCGGCGGTTCCGGTTTGGCCGTCTTCTCGGAGTATTAGTTTGATTTGCAGTTGTCGCGTTTGCAAGTGGTACGATTGGTGGCATTGATTCGGGATCGTTGGTAAGGCGTTGGGCGGGAATGATGTCGATTTCCCGAGCCCAACTTCGACTCCACAGACGAGCTCGGAGCTCGTTCTCCGTGAAAATTCTGCGTAGAGCAGCGCTCTGTTCCTCGATAGTAATATGCTGTCCTCGGTTTTCGATAACCAGATCATCTCTAGCCATGGTCAGACTCGATATCTTCTGGAAGGGGCTCTTAGTCGTTTCGGGCGAACTTCAGGTGCTTTTCACTCTTTAGTATATCTCTAGCAGCGTTGCAAATTTCCTTTCTAGGTTTTCTAATCGTTGAGATGTAGCAGTCGCAGTAGGCGACAGTCGTGGGATACGAGGTAGGCTCGATAATCCAAGCATCACTTTGGGAGATTAAATATTGAGTTGATAGAAATTATTGATGATAACCGCGATGTTTCAATCTGTTGTGTGAAATCCGAAGGCTGTGCTAGTCACGATGGTTTCCTATAATAGAAGAAGAGATAGAACATTATAGGGCTTAAGAGTATTGTCGTGGATTGCTCATCAGTATTTTAGACGGTGTCGTACTAGTTCGATTAAGTGAGGTTAGGGGGTCTTTGGGGTTTAACACATCGGTATACCATTTAAGGTTACTAGGGTTTCGTCATGGTTCCCGTCAATTTAAGAGATGTTACGTACATTCTAAACACTAGACCTCGTCGCTCTCCACAATTCCCTTTATCCGGCTAGACTTCTGGTAATATTTTATCACGAAATTTAATCATTTTACCATTAGGAATTAATTTAAATGAACAATAGTAGTTCGTCACAAAATTTGGTTATATTATTATTTGGACTTAAATTTAATAAATACGGGTATTTTACTGCTAGATTTAATTATATTACTCTTTAGAATCAAGTTTTATTACTTATTAATTTTCTCTAAAATTCAACCGTTTTACTATTTAGTATTAATTTTAATTATCTATAGTATTTTCCTATGAGATTCATCTATATTGTTATTTAGAATTAGATTTATCAACATTATAATTTTCGTAGATTTTAATCGTTCGAGGGAATTTCCGGTCGTTTTGTGTTTACCATTCTATCAACGAGAATCTAAGTTGAGGTTCGCTGCGATGAATGTTTATGTTGTCAGTTCGGTACGTATGCTGGTCGGATCTACATTTCGATTGGAACTGGATGGCGAAGAACGGATTCGTCGAATGAATTTTCGTTAGTGTCGGGTGATGATTCGCCCTATATCCGGCATTTGCGTAATAGGTATTATAATCGGCTACAGTTATCGTGTTTATGTTTAACGATGCCCTGTAGGGAGGGTCCTGTGCCATTTTGCCAGGCCCCGTCGCGGACAGACCAAGATTGCAGATAGGCTCGACCCGAGATCATAACTGTGGAAGTTAATCCTCCAGCCGGATCGCCGATCTGCCTATCCGCGAGCAATTTCTATACATATTATAAATAGGATTTTATAGGGTTACCTCGGTATAAATAATATATATAATGATTTAATATCAGACAATTAAAGCAATGCAATTATTACGAACATCATAAAATTTTTACATTTACTTGTAAAACAAAGAAATATAAAACAATAAACTCCTTACTCAATTAAATCTGGATCAAAGTGATTTTCGTTAATTTGTAGAAGTGTTTTTTAAGAGTTATAAAGATTAAAATTAATGAGATTGATCGCTACTTATATACTATTTTCGTGCTTGTGTGCGACCAATAGGCGATTTTTCTCCATTTTTAGGGTTTTTTAATTTGTTTTAATTATTTTAAATTATTTTTATAATTTTTTATACAATTTTCTTAATTTTTTGATATTTTAATATTTCGTTATTGGGTTTTATGTTTATTATTATTTTCTTACGATATTGTTTTTTAAACCCTAATATTTTATTCCCTGGTCGCCTCTTCTGCCTGTGTTTTTTCTGAACCTTATTTTGCAAGGTTTTGGCAGTTTATTTTATTTTTCATGTTTCTTTCTGTAGCAGTAGGCTTTTCGAGAATTTTAATTAATTATTTGTTTTATTTAATTTTTGTTATGTTTTTGATTTGTTTTAATTAATATGTTTTTTATTAATTTTTAATCTCTTCTTGCGGTGCGTGGGTATGTGTAACGACCATATTTCATTAACCTTTTATTTTTATCTTTTTGTTTTATAATTTGTTTGTAATAATTTTTGTTTTAATTTTGACTCTAAGCCCAACAAATACAATGCGAACACAAATAGATCATAAGGACAAAGAAAGGGAAAGGGTAGCGGGAAAAATTGCGAAATCGTTGAAACAGTTAAAATGAAAAGCCATTGGAAAAGGATTAATTTAAACGACCAAAATCATGAAAAGGGATTATTTAAATAATATTTAAAAACTAAATAAATTATTTTGAGTTGAGACGGAAAGTATGGGCGGAAGGCTACGCAAATTTTCGGAAATAATTAAAATATTTATCAAAAATCTTTAAACTATGGGCGGAATTTTTCCGAAATAAGTAAAATACTTTATCGAAAATTGTAAAGTAAAAGTGGAGCACGGCTCAATTGTTTGTAAAATATTCTGTTGAAACTGAGAAATATGGGCGGATCCCTACTAAAAATTTAATAATAATAATGATAATAGTAAGAATAATGGTATTTATAATAATAATAACAATAATAATAATAATAATAATAATAATAATAATAATAATAATAATAATAATAATAATAATAATAATAATAATAATAATAATAATAATAATAATAATAATAATAATAATAATAATAATAATAATAATAATAATAATAATAATAATAATAATAATAATAATAACTAAACTAAATATAATGGTAATGGTAGTAGGAAGAGTAATAATAATAGTAATAGCAGTAAAAATTGATAAGAACAATACAAATAATAGTAATGATGATGATATTAGTAACAATGATATGAAACATAGTTGTATAATAGGAATAATGGTAAGAGAGATACTGTGTGGATATTTAGCAAAACAAAGGGTGTACAGGCCATGGTAAAAATCGATAATAAGAACAACGATAAGAAGTACTATGAGAATGGACATAACAATGAATGATATAGCAGTATATATTAATATTTGAAAGAAATAAGAGAAGATTGGGACTTAAAAATCGAAATCTAGCGCAGGCCTTCTATCCGCAGCTCGTTGGACATATGAATCGTTCGGTCAATTATAGCATTAGTAATAGCGCTCACTTTTGCGGACGATCTACCCACTCGAACACAGTTCCAACGTTTCTTAGCAACAGGTACCGAGTAGTAAACGAAAATATTTGTATGAGGTTGTCTGGGTAACAACAATATAGCTTCAAAATTTTGACACCCAGAAACCCACTACTCCTCATGATATTTTCGCTTTCGGGTTCCTGACTGCCGTTAAATTCTTTTATTCTGGTCGCCACTTCCGCCTGTGTATTTTCTAAACCATTTTTTATTCTTTTTTTAAATATTTTTATCTTTTTCTATTTATTTTTCTCTAATTTTTTAATATTATTTTCTTTAAATTTACATTTTTATTCTCGCTGAGTGTTATTCTTTAAATTCTTTTATTCTGGTCGCCACTTCCGCCTGTGTATTTTCTAAACCATTTTTTGCAAGGTTTTGGGCGGTTTTATGTTTTACGTTATGTTTCTGCATGCATTTGTAAGCGTTAGTGAATTTTATTAATATTTGTTTTTAATTAATTGTGTTATTTTTTAATTTTTTTTAATTGATGTTTTTATTTTATTTTTGATTTCTGCTTGCGTTGCGTTGTGTGTGCATGTTTTGGTCAGCGATTTTTATAATTAGGAAAAATATTTTATTATTAAACTTTATTTTTTGTTTGAATTGTAGTTTCTAGCCCAGAAGTAACGTTATTTAAATTTTATTTTACTTTTAAACATTTTTTAAAAATATATCCTTCTAGACTAAAATATTCCAAAAGTATTGTTGGGCCAAGACTAAGTTTTGTTTAAACGAATTGAAAATAACATGCAGACACAACAATGCATATTCAAAATCAAACCTATAAACATCGAATAACCACCTTAAAACATGAAAGAAAATATAATTAAATACAAAATCAAAAACATAAAAGTAAATTAATATATATATATATATATATATATATATATACAAATATGCACCAAGAACCGAACGAAATCAACATAAAAATAACATAGTAACATGAAAATTTGACTGAAAAATGGACAATTTATTAAACTAAGAAATTATTGAATAAAATAAGGTAAAAGAGAATATTTTTAGGTAGAAAATATTCATTAAAAATTATAAAAATATATTGTCCATTTAATTCAAGAAAATAATAAAATTAGATTTAGATAATACAAATAAATTCAAGATCAAATTTTGTTTTATCACATCATAAAGAACACACAAGTTTAGGGTCACAGAATAGGTACATATACTGATTCAGCTTTACAGAATTTAATCACTTTTTTCATTTTGCCAATAACTATTTTGGGTGAAAACTCACTTTTTCAGCGGAAAATTACTATTCTTTAAAGCGATTCCTTCAGAACTTTTGTGAAATCGTATAGACGAATTAACTACTTTTCAAAAAAATGTTATCAAGTTTACTTCAAAGTAAGTTCCTCCTTGGACGTGCCCTCTGGAAAGGTGATGTTGAATGGTGACAATGTATTGATGACATGCCTGTAATATGTATCTGTAATATATAAATTACTATATTATACCTTAGTTGATAAATTGTTATTTTTGTCGAAATTTTTCCGGCCCACAGCCGAACATACCACAAAATAGTAAATTCCAACACACTATCAGGTTGTGAAGTGCGGTTACTCCGCCTATAATCTGTGCTTGTGAAGGTCTA
>CM039680.1:177541143-177546143 GCA_022537955.1 Schmidtea mediterranea
CCTAATTTATAAAAGCAACTAATAATAAAATAATCAAAACATAATAAAATAAGTAAATGAAAATGTACAAGTTTAGTTTTCTATAATATACAAGTTTTATTACATAATTGTTCGAAATCGTCTGATAAATCCTTTTATTGATGATGATCATTCAGAAGCCAAAATTTCATTGAAAATATCTTGAAATGGCTGAGATCTAATATAGTTAAAAACACAATAAAAATTTACGATAAGAGAGGACAATATGAAGTTTATGCTTAATTATTGACAGACCAAGTGAGGTCAAAAAGTACCTCGGCTTCATTGCACAAATTAGGCTTAGCTTGTCGAGTAATTGCACATTACACAACTTTCATGCGCGGACACTACAAAGTGTCATAGGCACTAAATTAATTAATTAATGTTTATTACTACCAAAATAATTATTTGCAGACTAGGGAGATTATAGCCGCCTACGACCAGCTTGTAAATAAAATATAATAAAGTGTAAAGATATTATTATATTTAAAAATACAAACAAATAATTCATCCATTTAAACTCATCGAAATCGAATGATGGGAGTCAAAATAATGTTATTATTTAGTCAAAACGTGATATATTAAAGGCGCACGGGTATACTTTTAATTAATATAATTTGTAAAGTTTTTTTTTTTTTTTTTATAACTATATTCCTAAAATCAATTAATAAAACCATAGTTTTTAATATATATTCATTAGTCAAGTCTTTGTTAAACATTCACTTGTATTGCATCTACATTGTGAACTAACATAATCCACGTATATTGAAAATTTGATGTATTCATATTTGCTATAAAGAGTTTTAAAATATGTTGAAATTAAAAGTGTGAAAACTGAAAATACTCAGAAAGCAGAAAAAATGATAATTGATATTAGTAATTCTGTGTTTATCCAATCTATTTGTATTAAGATATATTTTATAAGTAATATAACAACTGTAAAATAAAATATCTGTAATATTCAACAGATCTCTATTAATATTATTAATTAATACTATTATTATTATTATTATTATACTTTAACTTTTTATTATTATTACCATTTCATTAACATTATTTTCGTCTATTATAATTTTATTATCAATCATTTCGTCATCATGTGTGTTATCAACATTTATATTTAAATATCCAAAATTTATAATTGAAGAATATTAAAATGTTTACTATTAAATTATCAAAAGTGGATAACATAACTAATTAATGATAATATTAAGTTAATTTATAAAGTTTTTACTTAAATTTTGAATTCAAATATATTTTATAAGCTAATTTTAACTTAAAGTATATATTTTATGTGTAAATATCTAATTGTGGTTTGAGTGAGTAAATTGATGCACTATGTGTATATTAGTAACAGATGGCTATCAGGTAGGTACAATATGAGTAAAGAGGGAGTCAACACATAATAAATCAATAAAAAGAAAACTAATTCACCCAATGAATCAATGAAGCATATGGAAACCAATCTACACAATAAAACCCCAGATATTTTATGAAAATATTTATTAAAATGACATTCTAGCACTATTGACTTTCCAAATTGGAGTCATGACATCATCTGAATTGATCCTGTATCCTTGTATAATGATAATTGTATACCAATGAAAGTTTTCAATAAAATTTACTTCTTTATTAGCAATATAAAACTTTGCATTCTCGTGGCCAAGATATATGTTGTTATCGCTTCTTAACTTGATATTCATTGTATTTAGAATTTCGTTTACTAATTACAATCTGCATCCGATATTATTGGGTATTGATTAATGTGATTGGCATTGAAAATTTGTAAGTGATAGAAAATCTGAGAAAATGTAAGGTATGGCTATAATTCTTCACTATCATAAATTCAGTTTGCATGTCAAAATAATGATTATAGTTGTCATCGTATTTATACTATGTATATAACCAATGCAATGATAATGTATAATTTTACTATAAAGATTCTAAAAATATTTTGAAATTAAAAATGTCAAAACTGAAGATACTCAGAAAGCTGAAAAATTAGCTATGATGTATATAACCTTAATGTCTGCATGACCTCTTCATAATCTCGATGTTTGAGTAATAAATTGCATCGATATTGCATTTTAAATGAATGGATATTGCAATAAAATATTATAAAAAATCATACGGAAACAAGTGATCAAAACTTATCTATATATATATATATATTTTTTTTTATGATGGAATAATACCAGTTGAGGTTCTAATGATCTATATAGAAATGTTTTGTAATCAAGTAATTCTAAAACAAATTGAATAGTTATACATGTTTTTGTTACAAATTAATAAATTTTATCATAATTCATTAAAATATTTAAGTAAAACAATATAAAAAAGTTTTATGTAAATTGTTACATTGTTGTATTAACTTAATATTGAATCGAAGTAATGAACCAGCAAAATTTATTTAAATATTACCATCAAATAATTTATGATAATTATAGTAAAGATAATAAACGTTTTAAGTAAATTATTACAAAATCATAAAATAACACAACTTGCAAATACTGCGATAAATTATTTTAATAAAATAGTTAACAAATAATAATAATAATAATAATAATAATAATAATAAAAATAATAATAATCATAAATTTTAATAATTTGACAGATAAAAAATTAGTTCTGATACTAGATGCTAACTAAATATTAACAACATATTTTAATGGGGATACATAACTTGAGTACTTAATGTAATGTTCAGATGGATGAATAAGGTTTTGTTAATCATATACGATTCACGGCTTTTTATGTAAAAATAATTGAAAATGAGTCAATTATCATCAAATTAATACTGTCCAATAAAGATATCATAGCTTGTTTTAAATATCTGATTTAATCGAATTTCCATTGATTTGTCGTAGATTTTGAATCTAAAAAACATACATTCAAAGATTTACTCACTGTTCGATGAAGGGGTTACATATCATTGTGGTATTAAATAAATCGGGAACAAAATTACTTTAAAGGGTTGATAAATGTATCGATACAAAGTTGACATATATGCACATACAAGGTTGACACAACTGCATTCACATGATATAACATTCACACATCTATCAATCAAAATCATGCATTTGGGTCGCAGATGAGTAATAAAATCAATCAAATAACAAAAATGAGCAAATCACATATAAAACACGATAATTATACATTGAGGTTATCAATTTTAATCAATGTGAGGTATTTATCACATATAAAATCTAACCTATTTCATACAATTTAACAGTCTTAATATGTTTGTTAATGAAAATATGGTCATACAATTTGATCATACAACATGGTCATACAATTTGATCATACAACATTATCATATTAGATTTATAAAGTAAAATAAATATTTTTAAAGTTATATACTTTAAGTTAAAATTAGCTTATAAAATATATTTGAATTCAAAATTTAAGTAAAAACTTTATAAATTAACTTAATATTATCATTAATTAGTTATGTTATCCACTTTTGATAATTTAATAGTAAACATTTTAATATTCTTCAATTATAAATTTTGGATATTTAAATATAAATGTTGATAACACACATGATGACGAAATGATTGATAATAAAATTATAATAGACGAAAATAATGTTAATGAAATGGTAATAATAATAAAAAGTTAAAGTATAATAATAATAATAATAATAGTATTAATTAATAATATTAATAGAGATCTGTTGAATATTACAGATATTTTATTTTACAGTTGTTATATTACTTATAAAATATATCTTAATACAAATAGATTGGATAAACACAGAATTACTAATATCAATTATCATTTTTTCTGCTTTCTGAGTATTTTCAGTTTTCACACTTTTAATTTCAACATATTTTAAAACTCTTTATAGCAAATATGAATACATCAAATTTTCAATATACGTGGATTATGTTAGTTCACAATGTAGATGCAATACAAGTGAATGTTTAACAAAGACTTGACTAATGAATATATATTAAAAACTATGGTTTTATTAATTGATTTTAGGAATATAGTTATAAAAAAAAAAAAAAAACTTTACAAATTATATTAATTAAAAGTATACCCGTGCGCCTTTAATATATCACGTTTTGACTAAATAATAACATTATTTTGACTCCCATCATTCGATTTCGATGAGTTTAAATGGATGAATTATTTGTTTGTATTTTTAAATATAATAATATCTTTACACTTTATTATATTTTATTTACAAGCTGGTCGTAGGCGGCTATAATCTCCCTAGTCTGCAAATAATTATTTTGGTAGTAATAAACATTAATTAATTAATTTAGTGCCTATGACACTTTGTAGTGTCCGCGCATGAAAGTTGTGTAATGTGCAATTACTCGACAAGCTAAGCCTAATTTGTGCAATGAAGCCGAGGTACTTTTTGACCTCACTTGGTCTGTCAATAATTAAGCATAAACTTCATATTGTCCTCTCTTATCGTAAATTTTTATTGTGTTTTAACTATATTAGATCTCAGCCATTTCAAGATATTTTCAATGAAATTTTGGCTTCTGAATGATCATCATCAATAAAAGGATTTATCAGACGATTTCGAACAATTATGTAATAAAACTTGTATATTATAGAAAACTAAACTTGTACATTTTCATTTACTTATTTTATTATGTTTTGATTATTTTATTATTAGTTGCTTTTATAAATTAGGGTTTGAGATCATGTTCACAATAGTTAAAAGTAACTTGAATAATATTTCTTTAGAAACAAAATAACATTTATTACATATACACAGAATGGTACTCATCAATAATTATACCACAACTTTCACATCTATTAGAGTTTTTAAAACATGATGAACAAATAATGATATACCCACATGATAAATATAAAATATTGACTTTATTAATTAAACAACTTGAACATGTAAGATATTGTTTTTGTACTTCATCCAGTTTATCCTTGATTTTTATTTCGATTTTATCTGCATTATCAATGTAGGATTGAATAAAATCTCGATATTTGCCAAACCTGAA